>APFE030092082.1:246950-282209 GCA_000404065.3 Pinus taeda
AAAATGTGAATTTGGCAAAACATCTCTGAATTATTTGGGTCATATAGTAGGGGGTGGTGAATTGAAGATAGATCCCTCTAAAGTGGCAGTCATTGTAAACTAGCCTAAACCCAAATCTTCTACAGAAGTTAGAAGCTTCTTAGGAGTAGCACAATATTGGAGGAAGTTCATTTCTAACTTTTCCTTAATTGTAGCTCTCTTACATTAACAGGATTGAACAAGGTGTTTTAGTGGGGAGGCAAACAGAAGAAAGCATTCGACACCTTGAAAGAAAAGATTAGTATAGCACCTGTACTAGCACTGCCTGATCTCTAAAGACCATTTTAAATCCAAACAGATGCCAATCACTATGCCATGGGAGCAGTGTTGACACAAAACAATAAACCCATATGTTATTATTCTGAGACTTTTAATCCTACAGTAGTTAACTATCCTACATATGATAAAGAATTGTATGCATGAGTTCCGAGTGTGAAAAAGTGGAAACATTACTTAATTGGCAAAGAGACAGTAATACTACTGATCATCAACCACTTCAATATCTACACTCCCAAACTAAGTTGCAACAATCAAGGAACTATAGATGGATGGGTTTTCTACAACAGCTTCATTTAGTCATCAGATATAAAAAGGGCATACACAATAATGTTGCAGACATGTTATCTAGACCTATTATAAATGCATCTACTATACTTAAGCATAATTTTGTGCTACATGAAAGCTACATTGAACAATATGCTCAAGATATAGACTTTAAAGATGTATATGCAACTTTAAGTCAAGGCAAATGGGTAGAAGAATTGGATTATCATATAGGGGACCAACTCTTATACCATTGTGGGAAGTTATGCATTCCACAAACTGAGAGAGTAAAGATAATTAGATAAGCACACACTTCTCTAATATCAGGTCACTTTGGTGTAAGTACAATAGTTGCACACCTACAAAGATTTTTCTATTGGCCAAAAATGAATGAGAGTTTCCAGATATGTAAGAGGGTGCACAATGTGTGCTAAAAGAAAGCCCAGCAACAGAAAACTAGGCTTGTACACTCCATTACCAGTTGCTTCTCACCCTTGGGAAAGTGTTTCCATGGATTTTGTTGGAGGATTGCCTAAATCTAGGAAAGGTCATGACTATCTATATGTTGTTGTGGATAGGTTCAGCAAAATGTGCATTTTGATACCTTGTAATAAATAGATTATAGCTGAACAAACTACAAAACTATTTTTTGAACATGTATGGGTTCATTTTGGATTACCCACTTCCATTGTGTCTAACCAAGACAAATGATTTGTGGGGAAGTTTTGGTCAAGTCTGTGGGAACTGATGGACACCAAACTGAAGAAAAGCACAACTTTTCATCCATAAAGTGATGGCCAGATAGAAGTAGTCAACAGGATAGTGATCCAGTTGCTCATAGGATATAGCAACAAACATCCTAAGCTTTGGGATGAACATTTGTGTTATGTGCAGCATGCTTACAATAGATTAAAACATTCTTCTACACATAGATATCCTTTTCAAACCTGTTTTGGTTTCACCCCAAGGACTCCTTTGGATTTTGTCTTCGGTAAAGATACCACAGTTGATGGACACAGTGATGTGGACAGGGCAACTAGATTCATTGAACAGATCCAAGAAATCCACCGGGCAGTATAGGAACAACTGGAAAGGAGCCAAGCCAAATGCAAGGCAAGGCATTACAAGCATTGGATGGAGCATAGTTTTCAAGTTGGTGACCAAGTCTGGCTGTATATCAGGAAGGACAGGATGCAAGGTTAAGGTAAAAAGCTAAAGCCTATCAGGTATGGACCCTTCGAGATACTTGAGAAGATTGGTGAAAATGCTTTTTGCCTTGATCTACCAGCTTACATGCACATCTACTCAATCATAAATGTAGATTGCTTGAGATTGCTTGAACCCTCTCTAATTGACGATCATGAAGAGCAGAGTCAATTTCCTTCTACTGATGACCTGCTACCTAAATATCTTAATGAATTTGCAAGAAGACACAGTTCTGGACAAGAATGTGAGGACGACGCGCAGTGGAGATGTTGAGTACCTCAGAGTAGGTTTCAAGGGTTCAAAGCTGAGAAGTGCAAAGTGGATAGAGATTGGACAAGTGAGACAATTGTACCCTCACTTAGTCGATGCTTAGAAACTAACTTTTGGTGGTCCAAAATCTTTTTCAGTGGGAAGGACGTGATCTGAATTGGATCCATGAATATTATCAAAATGCCATGACTATGTTAAGACAGGATAGACTTCAAATTTATGAACACAGAGCAACCAGGAAGACCTCTAGACAATGGCAGATTGTATCCAGCAAGGAGAAATGAGGACCTCGGTCAAAGCACGCTGACCGAGGCCCATGGAGTCTATTCAGGAGGAAAAACAGGCACTTGGGAAGCCCAAATTAGGAAACGGAGGCCATTTCTGATGCGCGATTAGCACGTCGCTAGGAAAAACCCCTCAAGAAGGAAAAAGTCCCAAAGCACTCAGTGGCATGGAAGCTGAGAAACCATCGGGAAAGCGCTAAGGTGAAAGGCAGGTCCCATGCTCCAAAACTGGCAGCATATCAGGGTCACCCTTGGGTGGTAAGTGGATTTGGAGAAAAACAAGAGATTCCATTCAGTGTCTAATGCGTGGTAGGCAGATGAGAGATAAAATCTCATCGCATGCTAATGGTCAAGTGAGTTAATTGTGTGAAATGAGTGAATGTCGTAGGATCTGGGGGCTCTAGATCTGACGGCAAAGATTGTGCCAGATGGAGGAACCAGATTTGGCAGGGGATTAAGCCACGACATAAAGGAGTTTGAAGTCCAATTTGATGCTAAGACGGTGGGTGAGTCATACGACAGTGTAACTGGAAAACCAAACCAACGAGGAAGAGCTGGTGCAGTTCACGAGAGGACAAGTGGCAACTCCCTATGAGTCGCTGACGATGACGCAGAGACAGGGAACTCCAAGTAAGTAGTAGCGGGCAATCCGACAGGGCTGGAAGAGGAAGTGAACAGTCAAAGACAGATTAGCTTTGAAGCCATGAATAGATAGAGAACAGAGGACACCGAGAGGAGAAGAGAACGGAGACAGAGAAAAGAAGAGACAGTAAAGCAAGAAGCAGAAATATAGAAGGCCGAGCTGACCTACAGCATAAGGAAGCATCGAGCAGATAGAAAGCTTGAGAGGTTCAAGCAATCCCTGAGAGGATATGTCGAGAATTGAGTACCACATTGGGCTCCTACCATTGAAGACTATAGAGGTCAAGATCTGGTAAGGAAAAGAGTCTGTGCACTCTAAGTGGCTTAGGGGATCCAGGATCCACCCTACCAAACATTATCTGTTTCAGGAGACTCAAATTGAGCTCGTCACTTTAAAAACACTGCTTTAAAGACACAATAAAAGAAGGCCACCACTGAAAGCTAGACCAGAGATGTAGCCCTGGAGGATAGGGTAAACTCCTTATTAAATATGTTGTGTTCTTGTATTTGGTTACTGTGTTTCTCTTACTATTTTCCATTTTCCAGTGTTTGTGTATTTTGCAATCTAATCGATCTGTTACCTAAAATAACATAGACAAAAACTAGCACATGAGTCTGTAATACCTTCATTCAATGATTCTTTAACTAAGATCACTCAAGAGTGATTTTCAGATCAATTGGTGTGTGGTGGAAGTGCGGAATGAAGAGCAGATTTAGTAGCCCAGCCTTTTCCACTCTACGCAACCACTTTCGTAGCTTTAGTTCTGTAACCCTCGTCGTGGTGTTCTACTTGGGCTTCATAAGGTTCCTGGTCTCAAGTTGAGGGAACTTCTCATGGTCAGCAAGGTCCCAATATTCAAGTTTTAGGCTCGGCATGCGTCCCAGATGCTTGCCTTCAATTATAATGTTGTCTATGAGGAGTGGGGTCTCGAGCGAGCTCTTGGTCTTGTCCAGTTCCTTAGGCACTTTCACCTTCTCTTTTTTTGGGGGGACATAGGTGGGAAATTTTTTCGCGTGGTGCACAGGTTGAGTGTCCTCCTCCATGCCTTCATCCTCATCCTTTACGATGATAAGATCTTCCAAATCTTCTTCTTCTTCATTTGTCTCAATTGTGACGACTTTCCCCTTCTCCTCCATTGACAGTTTGTTGCACAGTGGGTTCCACGAGGACACAAGTACGAGAATCATTGCTTTCTTGTCCTTCTTAGGTCTTGGCATGCATGGTGATTTCGAGATTTCCACCACAATCCTGGCTCCTTTCGGAGCATCTTTGATAGCTAGGGCCTGCACGACCTCTCCAGTGGTCATTTCGGTTATCTCCATAAAGTCCTCAGCAGTTTCCATCGTATTCATCGAGAAATATAGCACTCACGAAGTCAGGGGCTCAATCAACACTCGGCTTACAACACTCATGGCTTTGCTTAATCACTTAGTTTGAAAATGACCAAGTGTTATTTGCTGGGTAGCCCTTTGTATTTTATAGCGATTTTTTAATTTGAATTCGACCATTCCCCCCAAATCTAGTTCATTAATGCTTCCTTAGCGGAATATTTTTCCAAATCTTGCCCATAACTTGCATCTTAAATGCCTACTGCATGCTCCATTTCACCTCAAGTCAAGCATCCGATCATAAATAGTGACTTCAATGGTTACTTTCTGGCCAACCCATGCAGCAGCGCATCCCTCCATGCACAGTTGCGGGCCTTGTGACTCTTCGCTTCTGCGTGCATCTCCAATATCACACAGCTCTCGGGCATAATAGTTTATAGTCTCGCACTCCCTTTCAACTGCCTTGTGGTGAGCACCAGTATTGCAGCAATAATGCTACAACTCCTGGGCTTCCTACTTTACTCTTATCAACCCGATAGTTTGTAACAAACTTGGAAGCGTCGGTGTTGTATGAACAAGTACTAGCTTTCACTGCAGGTTGTCACTTGGTTAGTCAGTGCAAGATCATGAGGAGCTCAAGCCAACTTCTATAGATTCCAGAAGAATCTCTATATGTGATGAAATGAACGAAAGATTACTCTACAGATGCTATTCTAACTGCAGAAAGGAGAAAGACTGAAAGGTAAAGCAAACCTAGTAAACCCTAATTAACCAACTAATTCTACTTTTGCAGAAAGCACTATGAAAACCATGAAAGGAATGCCATTACCTATTGAAGGAAGTAAACAAGAGCTAACTATGCTATTTCTTGAAGTAAATAAGAAAAAAAACATACTTTTAGATTTTTATGTATTTTTATGTGAATTTGAGATGCATGTAATTTATTATGTGTGAGTGTGGTAGCGAATAGGTGGCATTAAAGGTAAGTTTTGGGACTTTAGAGGATGTAGGATGGTGTGGATGGGTCCTAGGAGGTCTCAGGTAACCTTCTAGAGGATTTTCCCACACTTTTCCTTCGAAATAAAGCCTACAAGAAAATCTATAGGAGGACACAAGAAATCTACAAGAGGAAAACAGGAAACTATAGGAGGCCTACAGGAGGCGGTCGAGAGTAGTTTTCACTATTTTGATGGTATGAAAGTGGGTGAAGAAGGTGGATGAAGGTTGGAATGAGGTGTTAGGATGCCTAAGGTCTACCATGAAACACCAGGAGAGAGAAAGATTATTGGGTTAGCTCAAGGAGAGAGGAAGAAGTTCTATTGAAAAATGCAGGAAAGTAGGGCATAATTGAGGTGATATTTGGGGGACCTATAGGCCATGGATCAGATGGAGGGTGTGATTGCTGATAAGTTTTCCTACTACTGGAAGAGATTTGTTGCATAGAAACTGACAATCAACCAAGGAAATCAAGCAACAAGTGAAATGAATGCATTTAGGAAAAACAGAGTTTTGCATAAAAGTGGTCTAAACTATGATCTATGAAAGGAAATGCTGAGAAGTGTTGTAGGAAAGAAAAGCATGAAAGAAGACTATTGAAAATCAGGAATTAAGCATGATGAAATATATATAAAGCAAAGAAAAGCTGGACTATTACCCTACTAAAAAGCTGCAAACACTAGAAGTCCTATGAAGGAGGAAAATCTGTGTTTTTGGGGCAGTAAGAGAGTCTTTGCCTCAAATCATGGTCCTAGAGGGAGGAAGAGAGGCCAAGACACTATTGGTAGCCTTTTGAATCTTTGCTGGTGACTTCTTAACCTACTATAGAAAGCATAGATGGATGCAAACTACTAAATCATCAAAAGCAACGTATTCTTAACGATAAGAGAAATACATCTAACAACAAACTAATCTACAAACTAAAACAAAGCATAAAAATACAAGTAAAGAGGAGCTTTGATGCTTGGATTGGGCCCTAACCCAAGAGCTTCAACCCTATTAGGTAACTCAGTGCTAGCTCAAAAAGGATTCCATCTGTAATATCAAAAAATAACAAGTTTACATGAAACTATCACACAAAAATAAGCTCGAAATTTTGAGCAGAGTTCACATAAGAAAAAATCCAACCCTAGTGAAGCCCTAGGCCTCTCTACTTATACAAATGAAGCTACCAACAACTTCCTTAAAATCAAGGAGGCTTCGCTCCCAAAACTCGATATAATCATCAGTCATCCTCCACTTTCTCGGCTGCTTGTACTCTAAGACAAATGAAGGGGAATTTGAACTGAGGAGTAATAAATGAGGGGGATTCCCTCCTATAAGTCCTCTCCTCTATCCACTTCGAGTTATTGCTTCCATTTTTCCACTGGATCCTTGACTTTGACCTTGAAATCCATCAATAATTTGCAATAAGTACATGTTAGACCACATGGCACAACAACTAACTCAACTCACTCTATAAGCATAAATATAATCACAAAATCATATAAGAAGCTAAGAGAATGGTTGATTTGACTAGGTTAGTAGGTAAAATGAGCCCATATAATTACCCATTTATGAGGCTCATCATCACCCCCCTACTGAAGGTGCTGCTCATCCTCTGAGCAACCTAGTCAATCTCCTCACCTTTTATGGCGCTCGTGACCTCCCCATCATCCTAAGCTTCTGATGTGGTTTGCTCTTCTTTACCATAGAATCTTACCTTCCTATCTATGTCCTTCCACTACTCCTCCTCTTCTTCTTCTCTTCTACCTTCTAGCATGCCTAATAGCAATGGGGGACTTAGTTTGATGCCAATCCAGTTGACCTTCAGCCTCTGCATGGAGCGCTTATACATTGGCACTCTTTTCAATGCCTCCTTCAGCCTCATGGGCGAATGATATTCCCTAATATGCAAACTATGTGGTAAGGTGTTTCATCTCCTCAAGCATGCATGCATAGTCATGCCCAAGTAGCCTTTTCATATCCTCAAAGTGCGCAATACCTTGTGCCTGATTAGTGAGATATCTAGGGGTAATCTAAGGGTCATTGACAAGTAGGTTGTGTGGCCTGATGAGTGACATAGGATCTTATGGATCAACTCTTATCATTAATGGCTCATCCTTCTCCTTTATCATCAATCTTTTTATTTTTGTTGCCCTCAATTCTTCATGGTTCATCCATGAGGCCATGGGCATTAATTGCAGGTCGCCTAGCTTGGTGTTGGGATCCCACACATTCATGTCTATGAGGGCCATGTTGTGTAAGTAGAATTCTGCCATTTTTGCTTTATCCTTTGACGTGCTTTGGTCACGCAAATCCATGAACTGCCTATAGTCTTGGAAAGGAATTGTGCCTATTTGTGCCAAAGTCTTTATTTAGAATTGTAAGAATTGGTCCTTTAGATAGAGGCCATAGGATTTGGCTGGTGTTGTGCATTGCAATGCCTCCATGGGTAAGCTAGCCATGCATGCCAGCGGGGTCTCTTTCTCTTGCAACTGCCTCCTTAGCAATTCATTTTCAGTTTCAAGGTGGCTTCTTGTAATTTCTTCCTTGTCTCTGAGAGCACGCAACTCTCTGCCCATTTCCCTAAGTTTGTTTTCCATATGGCCAACATCCTCAACTCTTTGGATTTGGCTATCTGCATCCACCTATGTGTTCTCACTCTTTCTTTCTCCGATTCAAAAATAGTGGAGTTGAAAATTTCTGTGGGATTATCCTTCCTCCCTCAAGTAGATTGTAATAGGAGGCAAGACTAGGCTAGGGATCAAGTTCTTGTATCTATTATGCTTCCTCCTTCACCTGTGGCTGTCCTTCTATCTTTTCTCAAGCTTTTTGGTCTCCTATAGTTTTGACAGTGTCTCTTGTAGAATTGTCTGAGCCTCCTGTAGGATTTTTTTTGGGTCCTATAGTACTACCTTTTCCTTCCCTATGGAAGATCTAGGAGTCCCCCTTTCATATGTTATAGGTGTCTTGGAAAGAGATTCTTTCCCCTTGGGAGAGGGTGAATCTTCAATGGTAATTGGCACTTTTGAAGAGGGCTGAGGTCTACCTGTTTTAATTCTTGTGCTCTTCTTAGCCCTAAATACATGGAGGTCTATCTTTTCCTCTTTTGCTTTGGCTTGATTGGTGTGCTGAGGGTAGTGAGGATAGCTGCTACCTCCCTTTCCAAAGTCTCGAGGGACTCTTATCCTTGTTCTGCCTTCTCTACCTCTTTTTCTCCTTCTTCTGTCTCTTTTTCTATCTCTTCCTACTTTATTTCTTTAGCTATCTCCTCTATTTCAGTTCCTTCCTCCTTCCTTTCTTTTTCTGCTATGTCACCCCTAGCTCCACCTTCTCTCCTTGTTGTTCTTCCTCCTCACTGCTAGTAGGGCTGACATCATAGGTTAATGCCTTTATGTCATCCTCGGCTGTCATGTTTCGGAAAACTTCCCATGCTATAGGGATCATAAAGAGGGCTTCCTCTACTAGGATTTAGATTAAGCCATGGTGAGCTAGTTGCTTTAAATTTCTTTCTTGTACCTTGGTGCTGGAGTCAAAGTAAGGGATACTGAGCTTCGAAGGTGCTGCAGTGTCCATGCCATGCCTTAATTATTGGAGGATTCTAAAGTTGTAACCATAAACAATGTTGTACCTCCCCTCACAGGAAATGTATTTGATTATTTGATAGCTAACCTCATCCCAAGGATATGGTATGCTAGCCCTTCCAATGAAATTTTTATCTTCAATAGGGGTTTCATTATTTTGGGAAAAGTTCTTCTTGGCAGCCTGGCCAATTGGTTTCTCATCTTTACTCCAAGGCAACCCAAGAGGAAGGGTAGTGACCTCACTGATAAATTCAGGGGTTATCTCCATGGAAAGACCTTTAATGGTGACAATGGCATGAGTTCTTGTGTGAGGTACTAGTGAGAGAGCAAACTCTTGGGTAGTTTCCTTATCAAACCCTTGAAATTTCTCAAAACAATTAATCTTGTTTGCCCTTCTGAAGATGTCCACCACTTGAGTATGTGCATGGAGCCTAGTGGAGTTAGTGTGCTCTGTTCTCATAAAACCTACTTTCATATTGTCTATACTCTTTTGGAAAACCAAATATGGAGGTGGAGACAAAGAATTTTGAGAAAAACAGAGAAATGGAGGACACTGTGTTTTTTTAAATAAGCATATTTTTCTTTATGTATTTTCTCCTCTCCTAAAGACTTATTTCCTCCTCAAATTGAGACCACTTCTTTCATATATTGATATTCAACAGGGGGCATGCATGAACCCTGCCTCTTTAGACCAAAAATTGTGCTAAAAATCATGTTTTTTCCCTTCAAAACAACTCATTGTCCCTCCTGTAGAAGCTTGTTGTCCCTCCTATAGATTTCCTGTAGGTACTCCTATAGAAAACACCGAGAGAAAGAATATGGGAGAGATCGATGGACGATGGTGGTTATGAGGCTGTCGGGCACAAGGAGACTGCTATAGCTGAGTTACGAGGAGAGAATGAATGAAAAGATGGTGAGAATGCTCAGGGAGGAGTACTTATTACCCTTTATGGATATTTTTGGTGATGAGTGCTGAGCTGGTGTTGAAGCCCCGAAAATTGGGTCGACAACAAGGGGGATACCCACCCGGTCCGGACCTTGGTTGGCAGCTCCTTATCCATTTGGTATAGCGGGTCCGACTGGGGATAACGGGACCAGTTTCCCGATCTTGGGTGTGTGTGTGTGTGTATATAGAGTTGAGCTGTGCTGATCTAAGAGTATTTTAAAGCTAATCTAAATCGGATTCTTTAACTTTACTCTATGCTACTGTATCTAATAAGAAACAACAAATCAAATCTATTCTAACCCAGGATTATATGTACTCCATTACGCGATCTAAAAATATTTCGAATAATAACTGGTAATAAATATCATTCATCTATCATAAGAAAAGAAACCATTTGACATAAACTACTTTGCATGAGAAGTTAAGCAAAACAGTTGTGAGCAGCATATCACATAATAAGCCATTCATATGTCACGCATGAACCATATGACTCCATCGTACAAAAGTGCCAAATGATAACCCATAGATTCAAGCAGTAACACATAAACAACTGAAACTGTAAATTACTTAAAGAGTATAAGCAGACATTTTCCAAGAGATAAAAGTACCATTAATGACTAGTTCTACCCATAAGCCTCAAGCAAAACAATCTATTTCTACTTGTTCTAAAATGTACTAAGAGTACAGAAGTGCAACATCAGTAGCAGATATCAAAATGCAAGTAAAGATAAATTCTGATCCATCTATTCATCAAAACCTCCTCTGAGGGTGCAGAAGTGCATGTTCTGAGGGTAAGTTTCTGACAAATCTACGGACCCTTCTCTAAATGCATGAGAAGGGTTTAAATACTACTTACTAAATCTAATAATAGTGTTTTTACAAAATTGTAGGATGCGGCTCTCAAACGACCGCCCTTTTTCTAATCTAGACAAAAAGAAACAGCAAACTGCTAAAAATAAGTTATCTTTGGATCTGGTCTTTGAAATTGCAAGTGTTCAGTATGGATCTGAGAAGAGTCCGTTGGCCGACTTCTACGCTGAGCTGGGCTGCGAAAACGGAATCTTTGAGAGCTGGCACCACTTTCTCTGCTGAGTTTGTGATGCATTTCACAGTCATCCATTGACTGTGTGGCTTAACTAAGTATGCCCAATAGCACTCCCAATTCAACCTGTTCAAAGCTAGTATTACCTTACCCTTTTCCTACGCTTTCTCTTTCCATTCTGCCTCTATTTGTGACTTGTTTGGTAAGTATCTCGGGGCGGTTTCTGTGATTAAGTTTGCTCTATGTAAGTTTTCATTTACACAGTCTATAAGGATACCAGCCTGTGTCGTCGCTGCCTCTGCTGCCTGTTATGCCTATTTGATTTGGTCGTCCCATTTGTTGAAGAGCAATTCTTTATGGCTTTCATTTATTCTAGGTGCATTTGCTCTTTTTGCTTCCTCTCCATTTTTCCAAGCTATATACTCTGTCACTTGTCTGTCGGCTTGGTCGTAGTCACTTCGCAGATCTGTCACTTGACTGGTGATTTTGTCGCTCAGCTCGCAATAGTGACTCCACTGCGATAATTTTCGTCCTAACTCTTCCTGTTGCTGCAGAAATTGCTCATTTAAACTAGTAGATTCTGAAACGAATTCGGAAAGCTTGGGCTCATCTTTATGTATTTCATGCAAATCGTGCAATTGCTTTCCTTTTTCGTCCAGGCTTTTCTGATAGCTTATCTGCATCTGCTGAAAATCTTCTTGTAGTTTCTCGAGTTGTTTGGACGCTTCATTGCTGGCATTGGCCTGTTGCAGTTGTTGTTGGAGTAGCTGTATATGGTTTTCTTGCTCCTTTAATAGTTGTTTTACTTCAGACGCCTTGTCAATAGTCGCAGAAGCATATGTTCCTGCAATTTGAGACAATTTCGTGAGATTCTCCGTGGGGTTGCTATTAGGGTCTTTCCACAAGACGTCTAAATGTTCGACACTCTGCGACAGCGTATTCTCCAGCTTTCTCTTTTTCCTTTGTCTTCTCACCACTACTTTATGTTGAGGACTATAGAACACGTCTAGTGGGGGAATTTCTTCCACGCTAAGTAGGAGTTCGGGAGACGGAGCGATATGACCGTGTTCTGCTTCTGAGACACTACCGACCACGGTTGAAACCATTTCCTGTGTTACTCACACATTGCTTACAGGCGTCCTTGGGACCTGCCCTTCCGGGTTGATTAGCTTCGTTGAAGTTTTCCCACTCCTTATCGAGTTGTATCGTGACAAACGACGATGTAGTGACGGGAGGAGGGACATTTCTTGATGAGGAAGCAATAGTTTGTGGTTGCGACATGGCACTTGACTGGGCAGTATCTCCGGCTGCTTCTCCTACATTCCCTTGGTCGCTCGCAGACTTCTTAGGGCGTTCGGGTGTTCCTTGAACAACGTCAGATCTAGACTTGGAAGAACTGCAGTTTCCGCTGAGGCTGACACTTGGAGTAGGCTCTTTGGTGAGCGGCTGAAGCTTTTCTAGAGGGATGTCGGCTAGTCTTCTTTCTTTGTATGACAAAAATATTTCGAGGTCGTCTGGGGACAACTTCGACTTAGCTTCTCACAAAACTTCCTGGAATGAGCTTTTATTTTGAAACAAATCGTCAAATAAATCTTTCTTTCATGTGAACACTTTTATTCTGACACTTGTAGTGAAATCATGTGCGATGTTATTTAGGTCAAAAGGTCGAGCGGGGAATTTAAACAATTTTAGGGACGCCACATTCCCTACTTCGGAAAAAGCATGCCCCACATAAAATAATGAGAAGGCCCCACAAGCTACAGGAAACTAAGGCCATATGGCCTTCTTCTTGTCTTTTAAATCTTTGGTTAGGCTGCCTTCAGAGCAAGTCTGATATGCAATTTCTCTGGCCAAAAGATTGTCGGGGACATACAGGGGTAGGACATGTGGAGGTACAGTGCTCCCAAACACTATGATATAAGTGAACCATTCTTCCCCAAACCATCTTGCGACGGGGATGATATCTATTTGCGCTTCGGGTGAGCACCTTGGGGGTTCTTCACCATATATCATCCTATATAGGGGTAGAATGAGCCCATGGCAAATTTGATAGAGGTGAGGGGCGAACTGTGATTCCCATAGTACTTTGTGGTAAACATGAATAGGCGATGGGTCTTGGGTAGTCCATTTCCAACCCATAGTTGGAAACTTAGATACATAGCAAATAGAATCCATAATGTAAGCAGATAGATAAAACGGAGGGTAGACCCTTTGTGACGAGGATCTCTTAGTAGGTTAATTCATGATAGCAGTAAACAAATTATCAGAACATATTTTGGCCCAATCCACGAGATCGGCATTTGTGGCAGCTTCTATGAGTGGCAGCCATTCAACTGAAAATTTATTTATGTATGGCATCCCAAACAGCCTACAGAGCATAGCTGCAGCAAAACAATATGGAGATGTGAGAGAACTTGTGCTATACTTACCATTTTTATCCTTTTTCAGCGGCTCCTCTCTCCTGGTCCATTCTTTAGTGGTTTCTGCTAGATTTGGGTTCTCTGCTGCAAATTTCTGGATAAATTGCGTGTTATAGGTCATCTGAGGCTCCGGAAGATGGTACATAAGCTTTAGGTCTTGCGCCGTGAATGATCCTATGAGCCCATGCCCTGGAGCCTTGAATTGTCTGCCTTGTAACTCTGCATTGTCGAGTATCCATTTGATCATATCTGTATATGGCAATATCTTGGGTCTAGCTACTATTTGATGCAGAAATGAACAAGCTAGCTCTTCTAAGGATGCCTCAGAAGAGTTTGGCGATCCCGCAACGCTATCGGCCTTCAGTACTCTAGGGTTTTCCTCCTCTAGCAGCCTATACATGCCTTCCCAGGTTGAAATTCCTGTGTCTCTGTTGCATGCAGTGTCTGTGTATAAGGGCACCATCTCCTTTGCCTTTTCTTTTGCCTCAGAACCTTGGGCATTAGTCTTATTTCCCATTTGCTTCTGCGTTCGGCTTTTGAATGTTCTTATCTCCTAGTGCCTGCAAATTACAAGCGAGGTGGAAATGACTGATTGAGAAAGATGATGGGAGGGTTTTAAATGTAGACGATATACTAAATATGCCACCTTACGTGAAAACAATTCTTCAGCAAAGCACGCGTCCTTATTTCATTAAATAACTTACAACTAACCTACTTACTATCATTAAAAGCGCATGATTTGAAGCCAGATTATGGTAAGTGGTCTATCTTTGAACGGCGTTCCTGAAAGATTTGCGGTTTAAATGATTTATGATTCACTTTATGCACTATCGAAGATAGTGCCATCACAAGGCGCGCTTATCGCAAATCGCTGGATCGCAGAATGTGTCATCGCGGCGATCGCAATATCGTAGGTCGCAACATCGCGGATCGCAGGAGTTTGATGTTTGTTAAGTATTGCCATTTCATTTCCACGATGTGTGGTCATTGCGATCGGCATTATCACAGATAGGGAGTTTCTGAGGTTTTTCATATGGACAGTACTTCTTGCGACGTGACGTTATGCTTAACGTTTGGGGGGGTCTTGCGCATTAATGCAATTTCTCAAAGACCTTCTCCCCATCGTAGACTTAGGTGAAAATATTTGGAAGACTGCTTTTAAACCTGCGATGGTATCTTTATTTTGAAGAAGGGAAATTTGATTTTTTCTCAAAATTACACTAGGGGTCCCCTATTTATTTAGTATCTTGGGTAGATAGCTAAAAGAAAAAGGGGGGGTTGTTGTTGGACACAACAATTGGCAATTTTAAACTTTATTATAGAAAGATAAAAATATTATACTTTAAACTATCATTGACATTTTGTTTCAACTCCTTTCCATTTACTTGTATTCTCAGCTTGTCCTTGTATTTACATCAGCACTTACTTGGTCTTGAATAAAAATTAAGATAGAGTCTTCTCTGTATAGCAGTCCTTTTTAGATATGCTTCTTTGTTGCAGGTAGAGCCTCTGCTGCCAGCAGGCGTCCATAGCCTCGACAGGGTTACCTATTAACGAGTAATGATCCTTTATCCTGTCTAAGAGCTTACAACTATTCACAGAAAAACCCATTTCGACACTTTTTCTTTTTTATTCTCTAAAGAACAATGTCTTGGTTTGGTGGCCAAATTGTGACACAGTCATTCACTAGATTTATACCTTTGTTGAACAAGTTGGTTCGTGATGAGACCCCCTGTCTTTTGATTGCAACAATCTTAAGTCATTGCCCTGTTTTGATGGACAGTTTTGGCAAAGTCAGCAAGTTAAAATATCTGTGATGATGATAAGTCAGCTCGCGATGAGACCTCTTATTCTTTGAGATATAGTGTTTTTATTGGATTGCTTCCCTGAATGCTGTGATTTCCTTTAGCGGGGAGGAATTCAATTTTCTTTCCTTAAGAAAGTTCTGGACGACAATAATAATGCTTCTTTGGTAATCGCTGTTTCTACAGGGACTCCTTATCTTGTTATTGGTGCCTTTCATTGTACTGATGTAAGACAATTACTTCGCTGAGATTATTTTCTTCAGTTTTTTGGAGTTGAAACTAATATCATATATGGATTAAAGTTCTATTGATAATAAATACCAAGCTTTGAAGAGGAATATTTGTCATTGATAGAAGTAGAAGTTCAAAAGCCTGATAGAGAAAAAGGTGCCTCTTTGTAAACGTCGAATGTTGTTTAACCAAAGCAAACTGTATTAATGGGAAAAACTAACGAAGTGAGAGGTAGACATTCCCTAAGGTCGGGTAGATAATAGGGATGATCTTCTTTCCTTATTTGGATTATCAAGTACTCAAGCGTAAACCTAACTAATTAACTCAACTACTCCTACTCCTATTCTAATTTTACACAAAATTCGACTAGGTGAAATGATATTTCTAATGAAGCCACTTTCTCATTTTTAGTCCTATACGTGTGCAGCTTTCCAACGTTGGTGTCGAAAACGGAATTTTCTTTGGGATGTTAGCATTGGACATGGAATGAGAATGGATAATCTCAGTTGGAATTTTGTCCGAAATTTCTTTCTCGCAAAATCTTCCTTCGAACTGAGTATCTACTGGATCATAAAAGTAAAGATGAAATTTTGTTGTATCTTGATGATCCTGTAATGAAGGAAGTTTTGTACTTCCTTGACATAGCTTAGCTTTCCGCAATGGAAGCTCGTCTTTTGTGTGCTCCTTGATAAGGTGTTAGTTATACCAAAATAATCTATCAAAAAACTGAAAATCTAAAACACGATCTGATTTTGTACAAGGTGAGTGTAAATGGGAATAATAATAAAAAAAGTTTTTTGTACAGATAAAATTATAGTACAACTAGGATAAGTTTGTAAAATTTTTCTGTTCACAAGAACTGGCCAGGTCATGTGAAATAGAAGATAGACTATGATTATGAATAGGCATGGGGGTATCTTCAAGGTATGATTCATAGATTGGGAGATCGTCTTGGTCAACAAAATTAGGTGAATGATCTCTGACCTCAAAATGAGGATTAAATGGTATGTTTTCCGAATCAGAATATCTCTCATTTTTAGGGTTTTGATGAGTTACTCGAGATAAATCGATAACATCGTTGTTGACACAGTAACCATCATGACAGATTTTACCACTTTCCCTAGATTCTTCTTTTTGTTCATATAATTTCAGACAAGGAATTTCAAGTGTTCCTTGCTTGGAAACAATCGAGGGATGTTTTATAGCTATCTCTTTATCTTGAAAATATAATGATGATTTTTTTGACTTATCCTCTATGTTTTTCGAAATATCTTTCACGTTGAGAGGGGAACAGTTATCATCATTAAAAACATCAGGGTAAAGAGAGAAGTGTGATTTTGAAGCAACTTTTTTAAGATTATCATCATAGAAACATATATGTTCATCATATTCAATATAGACATCAGGTTTCAGATCATACCTTTGTGTGTTGATACTTCCTGAAAGAAAAATATTTTGTTGTTCTGACCTTGGGGTCTGCATCTGTTGGTTTGCGACAATGTCATCTGACTTCGTATCAACGTCATCTGCTGGCTCCAAGGCAGGTTTTCCTCCATCGTCTTTGCTTTTGTCTTCCTGTATTAGAGTATGGATAACTCCTAGGCTCTGAGGGCTTCTTTCATTATGAGCGATTTGCATGTTAAAATTGGAATTCTCATTCATATTAGAAAGAAAAGAGACAAAACTTGGACTAATTTCTGCCTGATCAGATATAGGAGGCAAGGAAGGTTCAGCATAATCTGGAGATTCTTCATCTATGAGCTTAGTCTCTGTATGGTATTTTAGACAATCAAAATGAAATCGCATATTAAAATCTCTAATAGATTCATTGTTTTCTCTGAGATGATCAATTTCATTGTATACCTGGTCATAGTCATAATAATCAAATTCAAGAATAAAAATCTTGGCGAATTGATCCCAGTTATGGATCGATGCAACTGGGAGGTTTCTGCACCATTTTCTAGCTTCCGCCGTGAGTGTAAGAGTAAAAATCCTGCATAGAATGCCTTCATCAATTCTTGGAATATCATAACTCGAAATTATTTGAATAAATTGAAGGGCATGGTTAAAAGCAGAAGAGTTACCCTTACCATTGAATTTTACCTGAGACAAGAGTCTTAGCACTTCAAATGGAGTGTTGGAAGAGGTAGGAACATGGATGTAGCTCCAAATGGGAAGTCTGTGAGCGGCCATCCAGATTCAAATGTTATGATTTGAGGATCATTCCAACAGACACAATTTTCAGGCACTCCTTCTAGCGGCAAATATGTTGAAGCCCCGAAAATTGGGTCGACAACAAGGGGGATACCCACCCGGTCCGGACCTTGGTTGGCATCTCCTTATCCGTTTGGTATAGTGGGTCCGACTGGGGATAACGGGACCAATTTCCCGATATTGGGTGTGTGTGTGTGTGTATAGAGTTGAGCTATGCTGATCTGAGAGTATTTTAAAGCTAATCTAAATCGGATTCTTTAACTTTACTCTATGCTACTGTATCTAATAAGAAACAACAAATCAAATCTATTCTAACCCGGGATTATATGTACTCCATTACGCGATCTAAAATGATTTCGAATAATAACTAGTAATAAAGATCATTAAGCTATGATAAGAAAAGAAACCATTTGAGATAAACTTCTTTGCATAAGAAGTTAAGAAAAACAGTTGTGAGTAGAATATCGCATAATAAGCCATTCATATGTCATGCATGAACCATATGATTCCATCATACAAAAGTGCCAAAGGATAACCCATAGATTCAAGCAGTAACACATAAACAACTGAAACTGTAAATTACTTAAAGAGTATAAGCAGACATTTGCCAAGAGATAAAAGTACCATTAATGACTAGTTCTACCCATAAGCCTCAAGCAAAACAATCTATTTCTACTTGTTCTAAAATCTACTAAGAGTACAGAAGTGCAACATCAGTAGCAGATATCAAAATGCAAGTAAAGATAAATTTCGATCCATCTATTCATCAAAACCTCCTCTGAGGGTGCAGAAGTGCATTTTCTGAGGGTAAGTTTCTGACAAATCTACGGACCCTTCTCTAAATGCATGAGAAGGGTTTAAATACTACTTCCTAAATCTAATAATAGTATTTTTACAAAATTGTAGGATACGGCTCTCAAACGACCACCCTTTTTCTAATCTAGACAAAAAGAAACAACAAACTGCTAAAAATAAGTTATCTCTGGATCTGGCCTTTGAAATTGCAAGTGTTCAGCATGGATCTGAGAAGAGTCGGTTGGCCGACTTCTGCGCTGAGCTAGGATGGGAAAACGGAATCTTTGAGAGCTGGCACCACTTTCTCTGCTAAGTTTGTGATGCATTTCACAGTCATCCATTAACTGTGTGGCTTAACTAAGTATGCCCAATAACACTCCCAATTCAACCTGTTCAAAGCTTGTATTTCCTTACCCTTTTCCTGCACTTTCTCTTTCCATTCTGCCTCTATTTGTGACTTGTTTGGTAAGTATCCCAGGGCGGTTTCTGTGATTAAGTTTGCTCTGTGTAAGTTTTCATTTACACAGTCTATAAGGATACCAGCCTGTGTCGCCGCTGCCTCTGCTGCCTGTTCTACCTGTTTGATTTGGTCGTCCCATTTGTTGAAGAGAAATTCTTTAGGGCTTTCATTTATTCTAGGTGCATTTTCTCTTTTTGCTTCCTCTCCATTTTGCCAAGCTATATACTCTGTCACTTGTCTGTCGGCTTGGTTGTAGTCACTTCACAGATCTGTCACTTGACTGGTGAGTTTGTCGCATAGCTCGCAATAGTGACTCCACTGCGATAATTTTCGTCCCAACTCTTCCTGTTGCTGCAGAAGTTGCTCATTTAAACTAGTAGATTCTGAAACGAATTCGGAAAGCTTGGGCTCGTCTTTATGTATTTCATGCAAATCGTGCAACTGCTTTCCTTTTTCGTCCAGGCTTTTCTGATAGCTTATCTGCATCTGCTGAAAATCTTCTTGTAGTTTCTCGAGTTGTTTAGATGCTTCATTGCTGGCATTGGCCTGTTGCAGTTGTTGTTGGAGTAGCTGTATATGGTTTTCTTGCTCCTTAAATAGTTTTTGTACTTCAGACGCCTTGTCAATAGTCGCAGAAGTGTATACTCCTGCAATTTGAGACAATTTCGTGAGATTCTCTGTGGGGTTGCTGTTAGGGTCTTTCCACAAGACGTCTAAATGTTCGGCACTCTGCGACAGCGTATTCTCCAACTTTCTCTTTTTTCTTTGTCTTCTCACCACTGCTTTATGTTGACGACTATAGAACACGTCCAGTGGGGGAATTTCTTCCACGCTAAGTAGGAGTTTAGGAGACGGAGCAATATGACCGTGTTTTGCTTCTGAGATGCTACCGACCACGGTTGAAACCATTTCTTGTGTTACTTGCACATTGCATACAGGCGTCCTTGTGACCCACCCTTC
The DNA here is from genome assembly GCA_000404065.3 of Pinus taeda. Classification (NCBI taxonomy): domain Eukaryota; kingdom Viridiplantae; phylum Streptophyta; class Pinopsida; order Pinales; family Pinaceae; genus Pinus; species Pinus taeda. The sequence continues at coordinate 266,699 of APFE030092082.1, forward strand.
CAGGTTGATTAGCTTCGTTGAAGTTTTCCCACTCCTTATCGATTTGTATCGTGACGAGCGACGATGTAGTGACGGGAGGAGGGACATTTCTTGATGAGGAAGCAATAGTTTGTGGTTGCGACATGGCACTTGACTGGGCAGTATCTCCGGCCGCTTCTCCTACTTTCCCTTGGTCGCTTGCAGACTTCTTAGAGCGTTCGCTTGTTCCTTGAACAGCGTCAGATCTAGACTTGGAAGAACTGGAGTTTTTGCTGAGGCTGACACTTGGAGTAGGCTCTCTGGTGAGGGGCTGAAGCTTTTCTAGAGGGATGCCGGCTAGTCTTCTTTCTCTGTATGACGAAAATATTTCAAGGTCGTCTGTGGACAACTTCGACTTAGCTTCTCACAAAACTTCCTGGAATGAGCTTTTATTTTGAAATAAATTGTCAAATAAATCTTTCTTTCCTATGAACACTTTTATTCTGACACTTGTAGTGAAATCATGGGCGACGTTATTTAGGTCAAAAGGTTGAGCGGGGAATTTAAACAATTTTAGGGACGTCACATTCCCTACTTCGGCCAAAGCATGCCCCACATCAAATAATGAGAAGACCCCACAAGCTACAGGAAACTGAGGCCATATGGCCTTCTTCTTGTCTTTTAAATCTTTGGTTAGACCGCCTTCAGAGCAAGTCTGATAGGCAATTTCTCTGGCCAAAAGCTTGTCGGGGACATACAGGGGTAGGACATGTGGACGTACAGTGCTCCCAAACACTCTGATATAAGTGAACCATTCTTCCCGAAACCATCTTGCAATGGGGATGATATCTATTTGCGCTTCGGGTGAGCACCTTGGGGGTTCTTCACCATATATCATCCTATATAGGGGTAGAATGAGCCCATGGAAAATTTGATAGAGGTGAGGGGCGAACTGTGAATCCCATAGTACTTTGTGGTAAACATGAATAGGTGATGGGTCTTGGGTAGTCCATTTCCAACCCATAGTTGGAAACTTAGATACATAGCAAATAGAATCCATAATGTAAGCAGATAGATAAAATGGAGGGTAGACCCTTTGTGACGAGGATCTCTTAGTACGATAATTCATGATAGCAGTAAACAAATTATCAGAACATGTTTTGGCCCAATCCACGAGATCGGCATTTGTGGCAGCTTCTATGAGTGGTATCCATTCAGCTGAAAATTTATTTATGTCTGGCATCCCAAACAGCCTGTAGAGCATGGATGCAGCAAAACAATATGGAGATGTGAGAGAACTTGTGCTATACTTACCATTTTTATCCTTTTTCAGTGGCTCCTCTCTCCTGGTCCATTCTTTAGTGGTTTCTGCTAGATTTGGGTTCTCTGCTGCAAATTTATGGACAAATTGCGTGTTATAGGTCATCTGAGGCTCCGGAAGATGGTACATAAGCTTTATGTCTTGCGTCGCGAATGATCCTATGAGCCCATGCCCTGGAGCCTTGAATTGTCTGCCTTGTAACTCTGCATTGTCGAGTATCCATTTGATCATATCTGTATATGGCAATATCATTGGTCTAGCTGATATTCGATGGAGAAATGAACAAGCCAGCTCTTCTAAGGATGCCTCGGAAGAGTTTGGAGATCCCGCAGCGCTATCAGCCTTCAGTACTTTGGGGTTTTCCTCCTTTAGCATCCTATACATGCCTTCCAAGGTTGAAATTCCTGCGTCTCTGTTGCATGCAGTGTCTGTGTATAAGGGTGCCATCTCCTTTGCCTTTTCTTTTGCCTCGGAACCTTGGGCATTAGTCTTCTTTCCCATTTGCTTCTGCATTCAGCTTTTGAATGTTCTTATCTCCTAGTTCCTGCAGATTACAAGCGAGGCAGAAATGACTGATTGAGAAAGATGATGGGAGGGTTTTAAATGCAGACGATATACTAAATATGCCACCTTACGTGAAAACAATTCTTCAGTAAAGCACGCGTCCTTATTTCATTAAATAACTGAAAACTAACCTACTTACTATCATTAAAAGTGCATGATTTGAAGCCAGATTATAGTAAGTGGTCTATCTTTGAATGGCGTGCCTAAAAGATTTGTGGTTTAAATGATTTATGATTCGCTTTATGCACTATCAAAGATCGTGCCGTCACAAGGTGCGCTTATCGCAAATCGCTGGATCGCAAAATGTGTCATCGCGGCGATCGCAATATCATAGGTCGCAACATCGCGGATCGCAGGAGTTTGGTGTTTGTTAAGTATTGCCATTTCATTTCTGCGATGTGCAGTCATTGTGATCGGCGTTATCGTAGATAGGGAGTTTGTGAGGTTTTTCATATGGACAGTACTTCTTGCAATGCGACGTTATGCTTAACGTTTGGGGGGGTCTTGCCCATTAATGCAATTTCTCAAAGAACTTCTCCCCATCGTAGACTTAGGTGAAAATATTTGAAGACTGCTTTTAAGCCTGTGATGGTATCTTTATTTTGAAGAAGGGAAATTTGATTTTTTCTCAAAATTACACTAGGGGTCCCCTATTTATTTAGTATCTTGGGTAGATAGCTAAAAGAAAAAGGGGGGGTTGTTGCTGGCCACAACAGCTGGCAAGGTATATGTTGGCCATATTCAGACCATTAGTCCCCACCTACTTGCTCATCATGATCCCTCCTCGTAATCATCCCTCATTATTGCATCGGAGTTCACACTTCCTCCACTACCTGTCCTTGGCATCTTCTGTTGGAGTTGACTGTGCGCATGCATGGGTGACATCTTGGATGAGGGGAGTCAACTAGATGAAGGTGGCCAAGTTAACTAGCCACCTTTCCCTCGTTCAACCTCAACCATCTCATTTATTTTTCATGACTTCTAATTACACAAATGAAAATAGAGGTGTGACTTAGTTACTTACCTATGATTTGAATGTATTTTCTATGAGGTGTTGTGGCTTTCTCTACTGCATGCTTTTATTTCCCTTTTTTCATGTTGTCTCTGCTTGATGATGTGTGGTTGTGTGCTTGTGTAGGTTCTTCTCTGGATGGATCTAAGCTTTAGGTGCCTTTTCAACCTTCATTTTTTCACTCTCTTGCTATTGGTGTTGGATTTCAATGGGACCAGCTGCTACAGGAATTCATACAGGAGCTCTTGTAGCTACTTCTCCCCTTGAAACTTCAGCTTCTTCCTATGCTTGGAGCTCCGAGGATGATGCCAGAGGTGTAGATAAAGATGGAGAGGTAGTAAGTAGGCTTCAGGTGAGCTTGATGGTGCTTTTTCCTCTCATTTTTTTGTTTTTTGTTTTTTGTTTTTTTTTTAAACTGAAAAACTGTTTTTCTATGTTTTTCTTGGACATGAAGAAAAATGATGCTTGGGGTTTGATGCAGGTTTGGAAATGATGGCAAGGAGGTTTGAATATTGTAGGAGGGATTATAGTTTCTTGATGAACCTTCTTTGTCCCTAAAACTACCTTCTGTAGCCACTTCTGGCTCTCTGTAATTCCTATAAGAGCCTCCTGTAGAAAACACAAAGCCTCCTGTAGAAAACACAGTTTTTGAAACAGAGGTACAGTGGGGTGGAATAAATGCCAAAAATGTTGGAGGAAGGTGTGGAGAGGATGAGATGGGTGATGCTATGAATGTCAGGGTCCCCTTGGAACCTTCTTCTACTCCCTGTAGTCCTCATGCAAAGCTGCAATGCAACAAAAAGTTCATTTTCTTTCTCCTCTTTCTCTTTTTTTTCCTTTTTTTTTTTTAAACAACTAGGGTGCCTCAGAGAGGTTTTCACCCTAATTTCCTACCCTAGGCACCTCCAAGGGAGGTTTTCACCCAGGGATCTTATTATTTTTCCTCTTTTTTTTTTATGACATCACTGGGCTACCTTAGAAGAGGTTTTCAAACCAATGATGGGATTCGAGCGCCTCATTTTTTTTTCTTTCTTTTTCAGTGAGTTGGTGAAGTGGAAGCTAAGACATGCTCCACTACCATCACTATTTTATTCAAATCTTCAACGAATTCTTGCTTGGAGAGGGGTTTCTTGTAGACCTTCAACCAATGTCCATTTACAAGCATGGGGATGACTTCATCATCAATGGTTCTGATCAGAACTGAACCATTGTCATTGCATTTCTCCATAGTGTAGGGTCCCAACAATATTGTCCTTAGTTTACCTTTGAAATCCTTGTATCTTGAATCATAGAGTAGTGCCTAATCTCCCTCTTGGAATTGCTTTTCCTTGATATTTTTGTCATGCCATATCTTTCTCTGAAGCTGACCTACCTTTGTATGGAGAAGGGCTTGCAATTTGTATTCATCCAATCCATTGAGCTGAAGTAGTCTCTCCTTCTGTGCATGGCTGAGGTCTAGGTCCAACTGAGCTTCCATCCTTAGGGTATTGAATTCAAACTCTATTGACAACAAAGCCTTCTTCCCATACACCAGTTCATAGGGTGTGAACCTGGTGGTGGTCTTCCATGTTGTGTTGTATGCCCAAGTGGCCTCAACTACTCTGTCTGCCTAGTATTTTCTGCTACTGCTCACTACTTTCGTTAGGATCCCTTCCAATGCTCTATTAGTGACCTCCACTTGACCATTGGCTTGTGGATGGTAAGGGGTGGAAGTCCTACGCTTGATCTTATGATGTGTGAGCAGGTCTTCAATCAGGCTGGAAGTGAACTAACTGCCTTGGTCTCTGACCAACTCTCTTGGATACCCGAACTTGTAGAATATATTTTCTCTCAAAAGCTTAGCTACATTTTCCTCTATCGCTACTTTGATTGCTTTTGTCTTTGCCCACTTAGTTAGAAAGTTGGTGCACACAATGATGTACTGCTTCTTCTTTGAAGGGGGGTTGATAGGCCCCACAAAGTCCATGCCCCACTTCTCGAATGGCTCAAAGGTAACTTGAGGTTGCATGGGCATTTCATCCTTCGGAGTGGGTTTCCCCATCCTCTAACACCAATCGCACTGGCCTGTGTATCTCCTCACATCCTAATGAAGAGTGGGCTAGTAGTAGCCTGCTTTCAATATCTTGACCTCCACAAGGCCCATCATGACAGGTCAAGAAGATTTCAAAGGCTTCCTCCTCCCTAACACATCTTCTCAAGATCTTATTTGGGCCATGTTTGAAGAGATTTCCTCCAATCTAGGTGAAAGGGGCACTTTTCCTTCTTATCTTTCTCTTCTCTTTCGAGGATAGGTGTGGTGGGAACTATACTGAAACCAAGTAGTTTTCTATATCAGCAAACCATGGAGAGAGTATTTATATAGAAAATAGATGTTCATCTAGCATTTGGCCATCCACCATTGATTCTTCACCTACAGACAAATTTACTCTAGACAAAAAGTCAGCAAAAACATTTTCCTTACCAAGTTTATCAATAATGGTAAGATCAAACTGCTGCAATAAAAGCAACCATCTAATAATGCAAGCATTTACATCTGGTTTGTTCATTAAATATCTAATTGTAGCATGGTCATTGTGCACAAAGGTTTGATAACCTGTGATATAATGTTTGAATTTGTTTAAGGAATGCACGACAGCTAGGAGTTCCTTCTTGATCATTGTATAGTTTAACTCTGCCTTCGACAAGTTCTTGCTTATAAAGTATATGGCATAAGGTAACTTTTCATCAACTTGTCCTAAGGCTGCTCCTATCGCTTTGTTCGAGGCATCTGTGTGAATGTGAAATGGCAAGGCCTAGTTTGTGCCTCTAAGAATTGGGGCAGTCACTAGCTTTCCCTTCAAGCTATCTAAGGCTTCTTGATAGTTTTCTGACTATATCAACTCAACATCTTCGCCTAGGAGGCCAAACAAAGTAGAGGCTATCTTGTTGAAGTCTTTAATGAATCTGTTATAATATTTGGCTAAGCCTAGGAAACTTCTGACATCTCTCACCTTTTGAGGAGGTGGGACCCTTTGGATAATGGTAATTTTGTTGGGGTCCACCTGCAGTCCTTGTTGAGATATTGCATGACCTAGCATGGTCCCTTTAGTCATCAGGAATTCAAAGTTTTCCAGACTGAGGGATAGGTTCATCTCAATACACTTATCTAGAAATTTTTTAGGTTAGATAAAGCTTCCTAAAAGTCAGAGCCATAAGGAGTAAAATCATCCATGTATATTTCTACTGCATCATGAACCAGTTCAAAAATATACTCAATACTGCTCTTTGGAAAGTGGCTGGAGTGTTGCAAAAACCAAAAGGAATGACCCGGTATCCAAAGGTACCCCAAGGACAAGTGAAATTGGTCTTATCTTGGTCTTCTAAGCTGATTTGAATCTGATTGTATCTGCTAAACCCATCTGGAAAGAGAAAAACTTTTTCCCTGCCAGACCGTCTAACACTTGATCTATGAAAGGTAAAGGAAAATGGTCCTTTTTTGTGGCTTTGTCTTTGTTGCACAGTAATTTGTCACCGTCTGTCACCGTCCCTGTTACCCCTCTCCCGCATCTTGGAGGACCCATTTCGAGACTTGTGAGAAGTGGCAAGACTTGAAACCACTTGCCTTATTCACCTCTAAACATCATATTCATATGCCCTTAAGACATCTCCTGCTCATTGCCCTCAAAAACAACCCTTTTTGCATTAGCACTGGTGCCCTGTGTTATGCCCGCGCCAATGGGGAAAATCCTATTGAAAGGGCGCACCATTAGTGCTCTTTCCCAAAGTCGTAATTGCGCCAACCATTTTGGGCAAAGTTTGGAACTAATCAAACCTCCGAAGGTTCTATCCAACTCATTCACCAAACTGATTCCAAGTTGAGTGAGGATGGTTTGGCTTCGAATCTCCTTGGATGGAAAGTAGTTTGCCACCATCCCATGAAAGTTTCCACGTGATGAAGCCAAATCCATTATTGTGGGGGATTGACCTTATCTATTCGTTTTCCTCTATAAAAGCTTATCTCCATGGCTTGAGCAAGCTAGTTCTGATAGTTATGACTCTTGTGGCAATACTTGTGCTGAAAGGAAGATATCAAAAGATTGGAGTTGCAAGAAGCCTTCTTTGCATCCATAAGGCTTTACCTAAGTAAGGAGACCTTGTCACTAAAGAGAGAGAGAGCTTTTCCCTCACCCCTTCAAGCTTTTGCAAGACTTGTGTAGTTGAGCACCCAGCTAAAGGAGGACTTGACGTCAGGACGCTGGTTGTATTCTCCTTTGTTGAATTATTAATAATAGATGGCTATCATTATGGTTCCATTCTCATTGTACTTGTAATGGTTGATTTTGAATTATATCCTTCCTGACTGATGTATAATTGCATATATTAGATTTCACGCTTGTGTTTGTGTTGTTCTCTTTGTGTGCAGGTGTCCATTCACGTGGATAGTGGAGGACTGTGACTGGCCAAGGCAAAGGAACGTGGGCGACGTCTCTTCTATGAAATAAAGCGTTGTATCTCAAGTAGGTCTTCATCACCTACCTTTTATTTGCAATTAGGAACTTGTGTGATAGTATTGTTTGATTGTTGCTAGACCCGTTCTGGGCTAGTAGGGATCGCCTCTATCCATAGAGGGGATTTACCTCTCCAACAATTTGGTGACTCCGCTGGGGAGTATTAGCTTGTTGTTTGATTTGTATACTTAGACGGAGTCTGAAACACAGACAGATAGCCTTCGAAACACTATTGCTTTGCAGTAGTGAAGTAGATCAAAGCCGCTTCAGTCGATCTCCGGTTTGGTTTACGAACTAAACAATTTGGAGTTTGTCTTGCCTCTTTGGTTTTCTTTTGTTTGCTTTCTTAGATAAGCTTTTGGAATTGAATTTCGTGCTGCCCCTGTGCTTCTTGACTTGCTTTGAGATTGTGACCCTAGCCCTGCACTGCGTATTTTTCTTTTGAAATTGGGAAACTTTATTAGCGCGGTTTTTGCCTTCACAGTCGCACTAGTGGCCCTTGTTGCTAACTGACAACCCGCGCCAATCACTGTTTAGCGTGAGTTGTAGCCTGACAGTCGCGCAAGGCCTTTTAGTTTTTTGTTCCACTTGTTTTGCTAGTTGTCTGAGCTTGGATTTGCATTTTGCCACCTCTTTTTCAGTTGCTGGAGTGTGTTTAAGCCCTGTTTGACTGGTTTGCAACCTTTGTCCTTCAGGTGTTTGCCTCTTTCCATCGATTTCACAGCTCAACCCTAGGGCATCTAGTGGCCGTGTGTGTCGAGCCTCCCGTGCGAGTTTTGGGTTCTTTGATCATCCGGTTAACCTTGTGATTGCTTTTCACACTTTCTTCAGTGATTGTTGAAGTGTTTTTGAGTGATTTCCGAACAACTTGCTCTTGTTTGCTTGGATTTCATTCTAGCTTTGTTTGAGCTTAGATCACATAGCTCGTGCGAAGCCTTGTTTTCCTTTTGATTTGGAGAACTGTTTTAGTGCCTTGGGATTTCATTGTGTCTTCATCGAGTGAATTTTCTTCTTTGCTTGGTGTTTTTATCTTTCAAAATTCATTCTAGTGCATTGTGCTTGTAGAAAGGAAAATCAAATAATCTCTTTTGCATTTAATAGTGAATGGAATAGAACTTTTCGTTATTTGCATTATTGAAAAGAAAAAGTTTTGTTTATTTGCCATTAGCTGCATTAGGGTGTTTGATTGATTGTGTTCGTTTTGTTTGATTGAAACTCTTAACCTTATCGTAGTTAGTATTCATTGAACGAAATGAATTTCTTTCCCATGTAGCTTGCATCTAGGAAATTGTGAAAGATCACATATGGTAGGGCCTTAAATTGAAACTTAACTAAAGATCAACCATAAAATAGACTGAATCAACTTAAAAACGCATTGGAACATAATGCAAAAATTCTAGAGTTCTAGGCTAGAGACGTGCTCCGGCGTCATTAAACCTAGTCACCTTTGTTTTCACATTAAGGTTGGGTGATTCCTCCTGGTGTGGTTCGATTGTGGTCTAGTACGGACTTGGGCTCCCACATACCGTCGCGTATATATGGGGAGACTCCACTAGGTTTGCATCCTTGATCCATAGGAAGCCGTGTTTGCCGCCTTACAAGCCGTAACGGGGCAAACGGGGACCTTCTAGGCGAACGGGGCCGTCTCAGATCCGACCAGGACAACCTTCCGGCCAGATAGCCCAACATGCAGGTGGGTACCAATCCCAGCCTCCTCATTCAGGTGGGTATCAATCCCAACATCCGTATTCAGGTGGGTATCAATCCCAGCCTCCATATTCAGGTGGGTGTCAATCCCAGCCTCCTTATTCAGGTGGGTGTCAATCCCAGCTTCCTTATTCAGGTGGGTATCAATCCCAGCCTCCTTATTCGGGTGAGTATCAATCCCAGCCTTCTTGTTCAGGTGGGTATCAATCCCAACCTCCTTATTCGGGCGGGTATCAATCCCAGCCTCCTTATTCAGGTGGGTACCAATCCCAGCCTCCTTATTCAGGTGGGTACCAATCCCAGCCCCCGTATTCAGGTGGGTATCAATCCCAATCTGGTCATCAAATGCCACCTGGTTCCCAGGCTCAGTATGGATACCAGCAATCCCAAGGGAAAAATCAGTATACCCCATATCAAAATTGCCAGCAGCTGCAGGGCAATCCTTATCAAAATTATCAACAACCTGATGGCCAGTATGGTAACCAATGGGGCACTGGGGGGCAGAACCAATATCAACAACCCGGTTCTGGAAACAACCCTTACGGACAAAATCCTTCTGGACAAGGCCCTTTTGGACCTAGTCCATCGGGACAAGGCCAGTGGGGGCAATCAGGAACTGGATGGAATTCTGGCTCTACCTCATATCCGGTACAAATGTCCTTTAACCCGTAGCTACCATTTCTAGCGACGTTGGAACTGCTCGGTGTGTCGAACTTAACAAATGATCCCATTTTACATAATCCACAATGGCCGCCAGTTCCAACTAAGATACATAGTGACTGTCCCAAATTCGGCGGAAAAGCCGGAGAGGACCCTCAAGCTCATGTGATGACGTATCACTTATGGTGTTCGTGTAATTCATGGCTCGATGACTCGATTCGGCTTCACCTCTTTCAGAGGACTCTCAGTCGTTCGGTCGCTAAATGGTATATTGAATTGACCTGCACGTCATTTCAAGATTTCAATTCGTTGGCCATGGCATTCCTTACTCACTTTCAGTTACCCATTCGGTACGAGATAGGGACTCACCTCCTTACGTCTCTTAAGCAGGATACTGCTACGCATATCTCTGATCATATACATGAATGGAGAAGGCATCGCAGGTTGATCAAGTTTTGGATTCCTGATCAACTCCTCACCGACTAGTTCACGACTTCCTTTGTCCCTAAGATTGCATGGGACATTGCTATGGGAGCCTGTGTGACTGAAGAGCAAGCAATCGCGCGCGCTCAGTACCTGGACTTAGTTTACTCTCAGTCTGGTACCTTGTATGAGTATTTGCAGGATGCCCCAAGGCCCAGTACATCCAAGGCTCCGCCGAAACCATTTGTCGATGGAGTCATTGGCTCTGTAAACCCGGCCTCTAAAAAATCATCGTCAAACCCTGGGAAGCAAAAGTCGAGTGCATCTAATGAAAACGCTTCTCAGGGTGTTTCAAATTCTGGTAACACTTCCAAGGTCAACGCCGTCCAGTCCACCACGGCGGGAAAGGCCTCGAAAGGAATGAAAAAGGAAAAGGGGACAGGGAAAAATAAATCCGAGCAACCTAAACAGGAATCCTCTAAACCTCCAGCCAAGGAATGAGCTAAGCACAAACCCAAGTATCCCTGCCTCATTTGTGAGGAGGATCACTATACTAAGGACTACCCCAGGTGGTCCGAAGTTAGTCGTTTGTTAAATGGTGCTCCTGGGGTTCCTACGGTTCTTAAAGAACCCTTTCCCTCTCAGCAAACTCAAATGGTGGCTGATCCCTCTTCTTCTCCCTTCGGTTCCCAGGTCTTCATGGCTAGATCTATTCCCGTCCATGTAACGACTCGAGCGAAGGAGTATCCGTCATCTGCCGGGAAGGAGCCAGAGGTTCCCTCAAGTGCTCCTTCGTCCAGCTCTGGTCCCCTCCATATCGAGAGACCGAGTACTGAGACGACAATCCGACCCCCTCTTAAAGGGGTACTCAGAAGATCTTCTTATAATCCGAATGCTCGCGCTGCCTAGCACTATAGCATCGTAGAGGACTTAGCGCATGCTCCGTCGGCTATGTCCGCCTTAGAGGTTCTTCAGAGCTGCCCCCCCAGAGGAAGTCCCTGCTATCGGCCATCCATGGCATTGACCCAGTAGACTCGAATCTGATCACCTTCGACCTCGAGAGCCATGTTCCTCGACTGCCTCATCAGATCGCTTTTCTCATTCAAGTCGTCATCAATTCCAAAATGATCCATCGTACAGTTATTGATGAAGGCGCATCAACTAGCATTATGTCTATTGCTTGTTGGAAAGTGATCGAGTCCCCAACTCTAAGCCAGTCTCCAACGACCTTGGAAGCATTCGATGGGAAAGAATCCCGTCCTTATGGTATTCTTCAACGATTACCAATCACCTTAGAAGGGAAGACCGTGGAAGTAGAAGTTGAGGTTGTTGACGCAAATCTCACATATAACCTCCTTCTGGGCCGGAGTTGGACATATGCCATGCGTGCCATGGCTTCATCCCTCTTCCGTGTCATTTGTTTCCCTCATCAGGAAAAAAATTGTCACGGTTGACCAGCTTTCTTTCTTCGCTTCCTCTTCTGAGGTGAATGTACCATTCGTTGAGCATACCGATGTTCCATTTGACAGTGTGGGAGCTGGGATTTTCAAAGACCCTACCCTCATGGGTGTGTTCTCCCTCCCTCCTCCAAGCCTTGCTTCACTTGCTGTGGTTTCGGCTCGCTCTGATCCTTCATTGCACTCTGTTGCGACCTTCCGCCCCTCTACTAAAGGGGGCACCGATCCTCTAGATTGTAAACCTCGCTCGGCTGGGGGGCATGGGTAGATCATCGGTGTCGTTGATCATTTTATACAATAGGCCGAGCGATGCCTACATTATCTAGGCCAGTTATGCATCAGTGCGATAAGGCGAAGCCCTAAAAAGGGCTTGACTTGAATCAAGTATCAGGCGAGTTCTTTATTTTTGTACATACATATGCTTTTAAGAGTGTGTTGTGTGCGTGCATGTTTATTTAGTTTTTATCTCAGTGTGTCAGCGTGATTGCCACTTATTGTGTCTTTTGCTTCTTGAACAGATGTCTGGATCACCTTACGTTGGTTTCGCTGATGGTGCTTCCCGCAGTACTCGCAATCTGTCATCTGCGGCATGGGTGATTTACGATCCTCATGGTGAGTTAGTAGATATTCAAGGAGTGTGTCTAGGTTGTACAACAAACAATGTGGCTGAATATAGTGCTATAATTGAATTATTAGCCGAGGCGATTAACCTCGGAATCCGCTCATTGGTTGTAAACTTAGATTCGCAGCTTGTAGTCCACCAGCTCAACGGACGATATTCCGTCAGAGATCATCGTATTTTAAGGTTGTATTTACGTGTTAAGTTATTGGAAAGAGGTTTTGATTACATTACTTATCATCACATTCCAAGAAGACTTAATGCAGTAACCGATGCATTGGCTAATTATGTATTGGACAGACATTTGCGTAATATGTAAATCAACAAAACATGAGAAGCATAAGATACAATAAAAACACCATGTATATATATATATATATATCGTGTGGCGCACTAAGACGCTCAAAAAATAAGTGTACATGTCTAAAGTAAAGCCGACGTCCTCAGTACATCTAAGACGTATGTCTCTCAAAAACATCAGTGAAAAATGAATCCTAGGCATCTATGGTAGGTTATGCTCTTTGTAGCATGCCACTGCTCATGCCACCCGCCTCAAAAGGCAGTGCATCCTGGGTTCCACCCCCACTGTATGAATCTGAGAAGCTATGGGGACCTTCTCGATCCCCTGGTAATCTGGCACTCCTGCCAGTAAGCCCTTGAGGTTGTGTACCACAGTCTCCATCATGTTGCCTACTGGAGGAGCCAGGGCCAGGACCCCAGTGCCTTGTCCCTCTCTCCGTGCTTCCGGAGCCAGACCAAGGGGTCTCGTGGGTCCTACATCTACGTATCATAGCGCTTATCAAGACACGTACATGAAAAAATTTAAAAACATTACAAAATATAAAAAATCAAAAAGAGATCAAGTGTTTTACCTCCATCATCCCAATGCTCTCTCGCAGGCAGTGGCATGTCGGGATCACCGCGGAAATCTATACCGGAATATGGCCAGTCCTCGACGAAGATGACCTGGCGATCCAACCACTCTCGGAAGAAAACACCCCATGACACTGAGCGGCCGCCACCTCCACGCGGCATGACCCGAGCCCATCGAGTGGCCCTCATCTCCCGTGGACTGCTAGGTGGATCCACAACCATATCCTGCAGCTGTAAGGCCGGCACCCGCTCAAACATGAGCGGAGGTAAGAGCGACCCATAGCCGAACTGTTTTGACTCTCTGCGTCGACAGTTGCTCAATTTCCTCTTCATGTTGGCCGTCACCGTTGCTGCCCAATTGAAAACAATGGGTTGTAGACATTCGAGAGCTAATAATAGATGGGCCTTCGAGGCCTCGTGATTGGCCAAACTCCCCGCTGCCCGGGTCACCATGAAGAGTATGGTGCGAAGAACCATGTCACCATCACCCACTAATGGAATGCTTACTTTCCCACTCCGTGTTTTATGCGCCTGTGGACACACTCGAGCCATGAGCTGGTCAAGCGTCTCACCGCTGGGCCGTTGCCCCTCCAGGATGGGCATCACACCCCGGCGTGACAACCCAGTCAAAAAATAAATGTCCGTGTAATCGAACTCGATGTCACGGCCTAGGATCGTGAATTTTCCGTCAACTGGGTTCCAAGCTTTGATCAAGAGCTCCAGAAGGTCAGGCTGTGCTCTCAGGCATGGAGTGAGGAAAAATTTGAGAAATCTGCATGCTCGCATTGCATTTCGGCATCCCACATTGGCATAAGCTGCCATATCTTCGTTATCGTGAGCCCTCTCTTGCCACACAAACGCCATTGCGTCCTGCATGACCACCAAAAAACATTAGAATCCTAGCCATTGAAGTTTCTACGTTCAAAATCTTAAAAATTAAACTTCACGGCGCCAGCGCGGCTGTTTTTGAAACAGTCGCGCTAATCATGGCGCCCCTTTGTATTTTCCTTCGGTCATCGCGGAAGCACACGGGTTTTCCGCGCTGACCCGGGAGGTGGTGTGTGTAATAATAATCGATCAACGCGGACCCGATGGGTGAATCCACGCTGACCAAGAGCGCACCAATGCTCAAAAATTCGGCCAAATGGCCAAATCCCACTGAAGAAATGCTTAAAAAAAGACTCAAAACGAAGCGCAGGGCAAGAGGAACCTACCTGGAACCAGCTGCCAGATGAATGGTGTCTACATGGGATGGAATTCGCTCCGTCAACTTCACAGCTCCACAACGTTCTCCAAGGCTCAAAATGGTAACAATGGTAAAAAATGATTTTTACCCCCCTATTTATGGTAAAATTTCTTAATTGACTATGGTTTATGAAAAGTGGGTTTTGTCATGCTTTTACCATGGATTTAGTGCTAATGTCACTATGTTATGCATGTTTTACTATGTTTTTTAACATGTCAAACGAATTTATGCGAGTGGTTTTCTTGTGCAGGTTCTTGAAACTGGCGGGGTCACCATGGTTCTATATACACTTGGTCCCAAAAAATGTCGTCTTTAAGCTCTTTTCCGACATAAAGAAAGAAAAGATAGCCGAGCTTCCTTTCAGCTCGTCAAAAGGAACGAGAGGTGGTCGCTTTTAAAGCTCTTTTTCGACCGTTTAAACCAACAAAGATTGTCGGGTGTTTGTCGTTTCGCACTCGTTATTGGCTCTAAAACGACGTGCTTCTGACCGCTTTTTTACTTTTTCGGGTCGAAGTCACTATTTACAAAAAGTGCTCCTCGGTCGTAATGATTGGGCGGTTCTTTAGAGCATTGTTTTATACTTTTTCGGGCTCGAGAGACACAACTTTACGAAAAAGGAACCCCCCTGGAGTTTTCTTTTTTGTTGTCTTTTCAGACTCTTTAAACAAGAAAAGACGCTGAGTTCTTCCTTTGTCAGACTCGTTAAAACTTAATGACATCAGATTCCGTCGAAATGACGCTCCTCAAGCATATGCTATCCCCGTCAAGCTTGTCATTCAAAAATAACCAGGGTACCCGCTAGAAATGGTGGGGGAAATAAAGGAATCATAATCGTCGTCATCGGCAGTATGTCACTCTTGAACATGGCATGGTTTGCATTCGTGTCTGGGTGGGGACATCTCATCGCGTCTCACATTTTCCTCCATGGGTTTGGGTTATCCTATTTGACCATTCATCTACTCATCGTCTTGTCATCACGACCCCTGATCATTTGACCTCAAATACTGCCAAATCTGTCGTTGTGCCACCGATATGTTCAAGAGAAGTCAGCCTCTACAAGTATAACCTCCCTCCGATATCTCACACAAAACATATTGTCTCTTTTCGTCTCGTGTCGATGATGTGGGAAACATTATGGCCCACCTTCAATGAAGATCATTTCCTGTCGACTTCAGCTCATTATC
>APFE030092082.1:282616-298963 GCA_000404065.3 Pinus taeda
TATGTCTTTTGGATGGCTGCGCCCATGCCTAGACTACATGTAATCGAAATATCAGTTGTATCTACGTGCAGGTTCTTCCTGGTGGTGTTCTGGTTCAACAGTTTTGTAAAGCATTTCACCCCTCCCACTCTCTCGGGCTTCATGCTTTAGGGGGCATCTGTTACACAGTAATTTGTCACTGTCTCCCTGTCAATCTCCCTACTGTGTCATGAGATCAAATCCATCATACTCATGCTCTCTGAATTGGCCAAATAACCCTCTTTGCCAAAGTTTATTTGATCATCGCGACTGTCATTGAAATAACCGCACTGACTAGCAGCTTCTAGTGCAACTGATGCGCTGCCAACGTGGAAGCACACAGGTTTTCTGCGTTGGTCGAATTTCATAAACAGCACATCCCCTGATTGTATTAAGTCGCACTGACATAGTCTCCTCTGTTATCAAGACGCGGCATCGGCGCACCAGTCCAGTTATACACCTGTGCTGATCCTGTTTGGGTGAGTTTGTTCTAACAGCCAGCTTTCCAGATGACTCTAGACCTGGTTGTTGGCCTTGTGAATGTCGCCCTCCCTTCTTTGGCATGTCTGTTCGTCATATGAGCCACCTTTCTTGGAGATAAGCTTATCCTTCCACCATTCATGGAGACTCCTTCTCCTATATAAGCCTCCACCATTGCCATGAGCAGCTAGTTTTTTGGATATAGTTTGTGACATAGAGGAATTCATAGTGCTTTAGTGCCGCTCCTAATAGGCAGTTGGTGTGTTAAGTGTGGATTGCTAGAGAGCTTAAGGAAGGTCGTGAAGTCTTGTTGCCTTGTGTGAGAGAGAGAGTTGTTTGTCTTGGGAGATCTACCTCCAAGGGTGAATGCTTATGAGACTTGCTGGCTGGACCCTCTTGAGAAGGACTCAACGTCAAAACATTGGTTGTACCTTTCTCTGTTTTTGATTAATAAAAGATAGATGACTACTGTTATGGTTCCATTCTCATTTGTCTTGTGATGGTTAATGTGAATTACATCCTTTCTGACTGATGTATAGTTGCTTTTACTAGATTTCACACTTGTGTTTGTTTTCTCTTTGTATGTGCAGGTGTCCATCCACGAGGATAGTCGAGGATCATGACTGACCAGAGCAAAGGAGCGAGAGCGGCATCTCTTCATCAAACAATAGCAATGGAATCCAAGTAGGTGTTCATTGCCCACTTTTTAATTGCAACTAGGAGCTTGCATAGTAGCATTGATTGATTATTGCTAGACCCGTTCTGGGCTAGTAGGGATCACCTCTATCCGTAGAGGGTATTTACCTCTCCAACAAGTCTTTTGATGACTTGAAAGTTGTCCTCATTAATACTCCTTTACTGCACCCTCCAAACTATCATCATGATTATTTCCTCTATCTAGCTGCAACTTCTAGCACTATTGCTATGGTACTGGTGCAATATGATGACAAAGGTCATGAACATGTCATTTATTACCTTAGTTGTGATCTCCTCGATATTGAGACGCGCTATGCTCATGTCAAGAAATTGGTGTTGGCTATTGTTTAGGTTGTTCAACGCTTTTTGCATTATATTCTCCTCCACACTACAACCATGATTTCCGATTACAACCCCATGACTTATATTCTGAAGCGTCAGGGGAAAATGTTGCAAGTGGAATGTCATCATCCAGGAATTCGATTTGGTGTTCACTACTACAAAATCGAAGAAATCACTTGTGTTTGCTGATTTGATTTTCTCTCTTCCCTCTACTTCTCTGCCTACTAGTGTTGATGAGCATATCCTTGATAAGCCCCTCTTTCTAATACATCAAAATCCAAAAAATAATATATGTGTTTAGAGTAAATACGTGGCTCGCAGGCCTCAGAAGTGTAAATGCTAACTATGGACTACTCTGTGTGATTCTCGTGATAGCATGTTATTGCTCACACTACATGAGTCAGTAATAAATGAATCCAATCTAACACTTCAACCATGTGCCATAGATAATGGAAAGGAATGTCCTCCATCCCTTCATGGTAAGGAGTGACCTCGAATTATCGAGCCACGCATCTAGCTATTGGGGACATCCCTACTGGTCTCTCTGGTACAACATCTGCAATTACAAATTCAATATGTCACGAATACATATATTCAAAAAACAATAAAAAATCAAAATCAAAATTGTTTTTCTCACCTCCATGGTCGAAGTCCTCTCCGTTCGAAATTTCAGGATTACCACGGAAGTTAGCCATGCTGTATGACCAATCCTCCACAACAATTAGATGTTGTCTAGGCCAAACAAAGAAGGCGGGCTTGTAAGACTTATGTTGACACCCTCCATATCTGGGCATCATCTTGCTCCATCAAACCATCCTTGGATATCGTGGTACTAGGGGATTCACCTTTTCCAGTTGATAATGGAATAGTGGAATTAGTTCCAAGAATAAAGTTACTAGAATAGAGCCATATCCAAAGTGCCTTAGATTACCTGCTTTGCATTTGGATAATTTCTGCTTCATGTTTACTTTCATGGCTTCTACCTAGTTGAAGGCAGTGGGCACCATATAGTCCACAACATATTGGAAACAAGATTTGTTGGACTCATGTAGTGCTTGAGCCCCAGCTACTCGGTTGATGGTCAAAAGCATCACCTTCAATACAAGATCATTTATTGTCATAATGTCGATCTTCCCGCTTATAGATTTTAGAGCTCTTAGGCAATGTTGGGCAAGAAGCATGTTTATGCTTGCCCCAATAGGCCTTCCTCCATATAGTTGGACTGGTTCCCCTCTATAGGACAGTCCAATAATGAAGTAAATGTCTAAAGTCTCCAACTCCACCTCTTGATCATGAATCATAAATACCTCTCATCCGATGTCCCATAGACTGATCAGGTATTGTAGTAGTTTGGGTTGAGCCTGTAGGCATGGTGTTAGAAATAACTTGAGGAACCCACAGTTCCTCAATGCGTCAAGACAATTTGGATCCTCCAAGGCCATTTGATCTATTCTTTCATGTTCATGTTCTTTCCACTTAATCACCTTTTTGACGCCTTGATTTGCCTGCAAACACCCACATTTAATTTAGCATCAGTCTTTGAAAGGGAAATTTCTGATTTAAAGCATTAAATTTGGGTAAAAATCAGAAAAATTTGGTTCTTTGTGCTAGCACAACTGTTTTTAAAATAGGAGCACCGAGGGCACGAGACCCAGTGCTAAAATATGATGATTTTCCCAGTCCCGTGCCTAGATCTCGCACCGATCGTCGACGATTTGTTTTTGTAAAATGCCCCTCAAATGCCCTAAAAAGATAGTTAAATTCTTAAAAATCAGGTATCAATTCGAAGTATAGGGCCACGACTCTTACCTGCAATGAATGGTTCAATGATCAACTTCCTGGATCTGTAGCAATCCGCTCCTGAAGATCTAGGGAAAAAGTGGGTTAAAAATTGTTCAAATGAGGTAAATGGTAAACATGTTTTACTTTTTTCCCTTTTTATAAACTTTTGATAGTATTTTAGTGTTATAAATTATTTTTTTCACCATTTTTCCTTAAAAATGGATAATGCATTTGTTTCTTGCGCAACGACAAGTGATGGTTTGCCGATGATGATGCAAAACTAGAGTCGTATTTAAGCTCTTTTCTGACTCATAGAAAATAGAAATGAAAATATTGTCAATTATTTTTCCCTTTTTGACTCGTTAAAGAAAATAAAAATGGGGAGTCTTCTTTAAGCTCTTTTACGACTCTAAGAACACAAAATATTTCCGAGCTCTTGTCTTTTTTACCTTGTAAATGGTTTTGAAATGTCATTTACCCAGTATAAGTTTACCCCTTTTTCAGGATGGGATAAACTATTGAAGAAAAAGGTACTCCTTGTTCGACATGGCCAAGAGGTTCTCTTGAGTATTGTTTACTACCTTTTCAGGCTTGAGAGACAACTTTATGAAAATGGACCTTTTGGAGTTTTCTGTTCCATGTCTTTTTCAAACTCTCTAAACATGAAAAAGATACCGAGTTTCAACATTGTTAGACTCGTTAAAATATTAAATGAAATCGGATTTGTCACCATGACAGACGTGAGCTTCTCCTTCTTAGGGCTCATTAATCTTACTAGGTTGGATCCGTCTGAAGGATGGACTTATATTACGAGCATATGCTATCCCCTTCAAACATGTGATAAAAAATAACTGAGGTACCTGCCAAGACAGAGACAATCCCTCTAGCCCAAGGGAGAGGGTCTAGCCATAAACAAGACTATCTGACACAAGTTCCCTTAGATTGAGAATGTATAAGATCCTACCTCTTGTATCTTTAATCCTTGTTTGATGAAGTCCTTGTGTCTTTGCTCCAACGATCATCTCCTTAATGTCAATCAAGCACCTGAAACAAATAGACAAGAAACCAAAGCACACATGATAGCATACAATAAATTCAACCTACTTAAGAGGCTAAGGAGTCTTAAGCTACCAAATACCATATGCAATTGATATAGGAAACAAAATATCAGTTGTATTATTATTATGACAAAAAGGAAAGTACAACCTTTGCCTTAGCATTGCAGGTTTCCTTCAATGTGTCAGGGTTCCAGCACCACTGTTAGCATCTTATGATTCACCTCAAACAATGAGAATTCAAGGCTTCTTCCTCTTTTCTCCAAACCATATAAACTACAAACATATTCTCCCTTTACAAGTGTAAACGATAAGGCTAAAGCTATTAAGATTTTTCTGTTTATTCAAGCTCCTTCATTAGCTAGCTGAGGTTGGAATAGGATAAGTTTATATAGCTTGAGAGAGGGGATATGGAGCCTCTTATGATGGGAGAGGTCTTATCTCTTTTGATTTGTTCCATTTGTGGAGTAGGAAAATTCTCTCTCTAGAGAGAGACAATCCCTCTAGCCTAGGGGAGAGGGTCTAGCCACAAACAATACAATCTGACATAAGTTCCCTTAGATTGAGAATGGATAGGATCCTACCTCTTGTATCGCTAATCCTTGTTTGATGAAGTCCTTGTGTCTTTTCTCTAGCAATCAGCTCCTTAATGGCAATGAAGTACCTAAAACAAATAGACAAGAAACCAAAGCACACATTATAGCATACAATAAATTCAACCTACTTAAGAGGATAAGGAGTCTTAAGCTACCAAATACCATATGTGATTGATATAGGAAACAAAATATCAGTTGTATTATTATTATGACAAAAAGGAAAGTACAACCTTTTCCTTAGTGTTGTAGGTTTCCTTCAACGTGTTTAGGCTCCAACACCATTGTTATCATCTCATGATTCACCTCAAACAATGGGAGTTCAAGGCTTCTTCCTCTTTGCTCCAAGCCAAAAAAACTACAAACTTATTCTCCCTTTACAAGTGTAAACTAGAAAGTTAAAGCTATTAAGATTTTTCTAGTTATTCAAGCTCCTTAATTAGCTAGCTGAGGTTGGAATAGGAGA
Organism: Pinus taeda; assembly: GCA_000404065.3. NCBI lineage: Eukaryota > Viridiplantae > Streptophyta > Pinopsida > Pinales > Pinaceae > Pinus > Pinus taeda. The sequence goes on from APFE030092082.1 coordinate 288,049, forward strand.
CGTTTATATAGCTTGAGAGAGGGGATATGGATCCTCTTATGATGGGAGAGGTCTTATCTCTTTTGGTTTCATCCATTTTAATAGGGGAAAAGAGCCCAAACACTCTCTCTCGACTCTATCTCAACTAACCATTTACCATACCTCCATTCACGAAGCTTCTAGACCTGGAAGCTTCGACTCCATTTTAAAAAACTTTCCAAAAGAGGATCGACGTAGGTAATAGATGGATTCCAATACTGATCGATGCTAGGCTTAGCGTTACACGCTATAAATTGGTGCGGTGAAGAAACTGAGTTTGAAGGAATATTCTCTCGAAATGATGTAAGAGGGAAATGTTCTACAGATGAACAGTGATGTAAAGACATGTTCCTAATGATTGGAAAACACATGAGGTTCACTGTAGAGGTCCTACAGGATCGAGAAATGGGGAGTATAGGGACAGTGACAAAATGATGTGTAACAGATGCCCCCTAAAGCGTGAAGGTCGAATAAGAGTGAGGGTTGAAATGCTTTATGAGTACATATATGGAACCAAAAACTATCATCAAAAAACCTGCAAGCAAGCATAGATACATATACATCACTGAAATCTTTGATAAAAGATACAAGAATTGTGGTATGGATGCAGCCATCTAGAAAAATATCATGTAAATGGATACAAGGTATGGGAAAAGCCATCCAATAAGAAGGATCATATCTAACCCAAGGTATGGTCGCAACCATCCAATAATGAGAAGGATCATATATAATAAACTCATGGTATGGTCACAACCATCCACCTAAAAGAGATGTGTATATAAGCATGATCATGTCACATTGCCTCGCAACCTGGACTTTTATAATTTGAGCCCAGGTTCTTACACTCCAACACAACCCGATCAAAGTACAAATTCTAGCATGTGAATAGATGTGTCAAAGTCAAACATGCTAGAAAGTCGCTTGATTACTGGTCAATGATGTGAACTGTTAACAAGTGCGAGAGAAACCACCAATAATGAAAATGGCTCTCAAGGTACCAATAGCACAATTCACGGAGTGTGAATAAGGAACTAAAGTCAAACACCCGTGGAGTCACTTGGTTGAAAGCCAATGATGAGGACTTGTCATCGAGTGTGAAGAACTTGCCATTAGGGCATGCAAGCTCTAAGGTACTTGAAAGGATCTCTCGGTCAACTTCCCAGATAATGAGCTTAAGTCGACAGGAAGTGACCTTCTCGAAGGAGGCCATGGTGTATCCTACATCATCGATGCAATACAAGGGGATGCAATGATTATGGATGATACAAAAAATCAAGAATGAGTGTAAATTGCATAAGGATTAACTCTTGAACATATGGGTGACATTACCACAGAGTTTGGTAGCTCTTTGGATCCATAGGATCGAAGGTCATGATGACATAGAAAAGATCAAATGGAAAGGAAAAAACTGGATGAACCAAACCCGGGAAGTTCAATGATGAAGTGAGGATATTTCAACCAGACACGAAGCAAAAGAGTGTCATGTTCAAGAGTGGCAAGCTGCTAACAAAACTGGTAAAAATTTTCCATTTTCCCCCACCATTCCTGGCATGTACCCCAATTATTTTTTATCACAAGCTTGAAGGGGATAGCATATGCCTGTAATATACTTCCATCCTTCGGATAGATCCGACCTAGTAAGATTAATGAGCCTTAGGAAGGAGAAGATCACGTCCATCATGGTGACGAATCCGTTGTCGTTTAATTTTTTAACTAGTCTGAAAATGGTGAAACTCGATATCTTTTTCATGTTTAGAGAGTTTGAAAAAGACAAAAAGAAAATTCCAAAAGGTCTTTTTTCATAAAGTTGTCTCTCGAGCCTAAAAAGGTAGAAAAAAATACTTGAGAGAACCTCTTGGCCATGTTGACCAAGGAGTACCTTTTTCGTAAATAGTTTATTCCAACCCGAAAAAGGGTAAATGTATATTGGGTAAACGATGTTTTAGAACCATTTACGAGGCTAAAACGACAAGAGCTTGTTAATATTTTCATGTTTTGAGAATCGGAAAAGAGCTTAAAGCAAACTCCCCATTTTTATTTGCTTGGCAATATTTTCATCTCTATTTTCTATGAGTCAGGAAAAAAGCTTAAATACAACTCCAGTTTTGCATCATCATCGGCAAACCATCACCTTTCATTGCATAAGGAACAAATTCATTATCCATTTTTAAGGAAAAATGATGAAAAAAATACTTTTAGAGCCCTAAAAAAATTTCAAACGTTTATAAAAAGGGAAAAAAATAAAACATTTTTACCATTTACCTCATTTGAGCAGTTTTTTACCTACTTTTTCCCTAGTTCTTCAGGAGCAGATTGTTGCGGATCCAGGAAGTTGATCGTTAAACCGTTCGTTGTAGGTAAGAGTCGTGGCCCTATACTTCACATTGATACCTAGTTTTTAAGTATTTAACTGTCTTTTAAGGCCATTTGAGGGCCATTTTACAAAACAAAATCACCGTCAATCGGTGCAGGGTTTGGGCACGAGACCATGCTGATCGTCGGTTTTTAACACTAGGTCTTGCCCCATTGATGCTCCTATTTTAAAAATAGTCACGCCGGTGGAGAGAACCAAATTTTTCATACTTTGGCCCAAATTTAATGCTTTAACTCAGAAATTTCCCTTTCAAGGGCTGATGCTAAATTAAATGTGGGGTGTTTGCGGGAAAATCAAGGCGAGAAAATGGTGATTAGTGGAAATAATGTGAACATGAAAGAATAGATCAATTGGCCTTGGAGGATCAAAATTGTCTTGATGCATTGAGGAACTATGGGCTCCTCAAGTTCTTTCTAACACCTGGCCTATGGGCTCAACCCAAATTACTACAATATCTGATCAGTCTATGGGACATCAAATAGGAGGTATTTCAATTCATGATCAAGATCTAGAGTTGGAGACTTCAGACATTTACTTCATTACTGGATTGTCTCGCAAAGGGGAACCAATCCAACTATATGGAGGCAGGCCTATTGGGGAAAGCGTAAACATGATCCTTGCCCAACAATGCCCAGGAGCTTTGAAATTTACAAGCGGCAAGATCAACAATATGACAATAAATGATCTTGTATTGAAGGTGATGCTTTTGACCATCAACTGAGTAGCTGGGGCTCAAGCACTACATGAATCTAACAAATCTTATTTCCATTATGTTTTGGATTGTATGGCGCCCACTATCTTTAACTGGGTGGAAGCCATTAAAGTAAACATGAAGAGGAAATTATCCAGAGGAAATTATCCATTGGGGAAATTATCCATTAATGGCTCAGAAATTCGAGGTTGCTCCTTACCAGGAAGGAGTTGACAATGGAGAGGAGATTGCTTGAAATCTAGACAACCTGATGAGGGGGATTCAAGAGTATGTACGGATGGAGGAAATTCCTCGTCGTTATCAGCGGCACATGGTGGGAGTGTTGAATCAGATTCGTTGATTACTGACTCGTGTAGCACAACCAATAACATGCTATCACAAGCATCACGCAGAGTAGACGTAGTTAGCATTTACAGTTTTGAGGCCTGCAAGCCACAGATGTACTTGGAACACATATATTATTTTTTGGATTTTGATGTATTATACTCAAACATTATCGACATATATATGCTATATTTCTTGTTTACTATGATACAATGTTTCTCACATATTGCGTAAATGCCTATCTAAAACATAATTAGCCATTGCATCTTTTAATGTTTTCATATGCCTAGGAATGTTATGATATGTAATATAATCAAAATTTCTTTCCAAGAGATGAATACGCAAATAAATTCTCAATAATTGAGCATTTCTAACATAACATTGCCCATTGAGCTTAAGAACAAGAAGTTGTGAATCAAGGTTTACAACCATTTCTCGAATATCAAGAGCAATAACTTCTAACAAGAGTTTGATAATTGCACTATATTTAGCAATTTTATTAGTTTTTGGACCCAAACAAATACCTTGAAGATTAATCAACTAACCACGAGGGTCATAAATAGCCCATGTTGCAGATGATAAATTCTAGGTACTATGACAAGCACCATCAATGAAACCAACATGAGGAGTCACAAACATTTGCAAAGAAAGTGAAGACATAATAAGCAGGAAAGTTTCTTGAAAAAACACACCAAACCACACTGCACAAAAAATGAATAACACACTTATGTACATAAGTAACCATGCAAGACGACTCACGCATAATACTTTTTGAGGTACAGCCCATTATGGGGCTTGTCCATAGGGTTACCCTCATAATCAATTAGCTCATAGGCCCCTTTTTTGTAATACACGCTTGACAATATAGGGCCCATGCCACATGGGTTCAAATTTTCCTGCCCCTAGCTTATTGTTAGCTTGGTCATATAGCAAGACAAAATCTCCCTCAGAAAAAACACGAGGAGAGACCAACTGATCAAAATGGGATTTAACGTGCTTTTTCTGTGCTTCGATAACTAAAACAACGAGACAGTGGGTTTCATCCAGTCGTTCCAAATATAGGAGGCACTCCTCTTGAGACGAGGTATCGAGGAGTAATTCGACAGCCAATTTAAGTGAGGTAATTTCACATTCAAGCAGTAGGGTAGCTTCTAGACCATAGACGAGCTGAAAAGGGGTGAATCTAGTTGTGTCTTTAGTCGAGGTTTGGTAGGCTTACAGAGCTGAAAAAAGCATGAGATGCCAATTGGATTTGTGCATCCCAATGGTGCGTTGAAGCATAGTAACTAAAACTTTGTTTACCACTTGTTGGCTTGTTAGGGCCTGACCCAGGTTCGAAAGAGTTATTATCCAAACAAATCCCACACTACCAACCCTTTCGGAAATAAGCCATGGAGTGCGGGCTGAAGTCTCACCCAAGCTAGTAAGGGAGGGTGCTAGAACCAGGTTTCCGCACCCTTGGGATGTCTTAATGTTGTCTAGAGGGGTCGTGAACTGTTCTGCGGCCTCACACAACTATGTACTGTTGTCGAGCTTCCACGTAGATCCACACATATGCGCTTTCTTATAATGAATTTATTACAGATCTGATCTTCTTCTTACATAATTTAAGCAAACTTTAACAATAAAAGCCAGTGCACGCAATCATAATTCTTAAAGGCAGTGCATAAATTTAGAACATAAGAAATAGATACATTCGCAATAAAGCACACACTGATTCAAAAATTCTTGTCTTTATTTATCTTCTGTTAATACAACTAGATCCGCCCTACACACTCAGCTGCAGGGGTCCGCTCACATAGTTGCGGACTCTACCGAGCCTCTATGCACACAACTGTAGAGCCTCTATCTATCTACCAACACCCTTGACTCGAACTTACTTCTAACCATAGAGCTTGCTTTATTTATACATTTTCATGGTCCACGGACCATGGGCAGGCTGAATCACTTTCTATTTTCTTACATTATTTTCAGGCGGACAACCCTTTGACTTGAATCATTATAATTTGTGCTTTGTGCACCTCGTAGAGCCTTTCCCATACTTTTACCATTATGCGGGGCCTTTACTACCCAACAGGCCCCCAACAAAATCATCGTGACTCATCCGAGTCACTCAGCTGGTGCAACAATCTTCACGCGAAGGTCATTCAGCAACTTCTGTGCTTCACTTACACTTGCAACAAAATCTTCCGCCATCTATTGTACCTGTTCTATGCGAGCCACCAATGCATCCGTTTCAATTGCTTGTCTAGGTTCATAGACTGCCTTCATGTGTGCTAACTTTCCCTCAATGGTGGTGGAGACCGTGAATGCCTCATCAAGCCAAGGTTGGATGCGTTCTTTAAGCACTGCTTCCTTTTGCCAAGTGGCATCAACTTGTGTCTTGAGAACCTCGGCCTCTCTCATTTTGGCCAACCATTGTGTGATGGCGACCATCTGCACAGTCCCCTAGAATGTCATAAGCCTGTTGTAACTCCCGCACTTCTATCTCTACTTGTTGTAGTGTTGGGTCTTCCTGGAGGGATGTGAGCATAAGGAGGGACTGATCCAACAATCTTGAGCAATGTTGGACAACGCGCTTTATCACTTCCAATCCTGCTTGAATTGTGTTGCGGTGTCGCTCTTGAACTTCTGGGGGTGTGGGTGGCTGCGCCTTCAGTCTTAGCTCTGTAATTTGTAGATTTAATTCCCACTAAGCTTTCACGGCCTCCTCTTGGGCCATATGGAATCTTGCGGCCATGTGATGAATCTTGTCAGTTGTTGGAAGTTCTGCGTGGATAGCCAACTCTAGTACCTTGCTATAGGCCTCCGCCATGACCTGTTCCACTTCCTGGTTGTGTGCAACCAATTCATTGCATTGTAGACTGATGTGCTCCAGATTTGCCTTGTGCTCCATTAATATTTGTAGGGCACGGCCTTCCCTAGCATGAAGCTCAATGGTTATCCCATCCTGCAGTTGGTATAGGGTTTCTCTAGGAAGGGTGACCAAATTCAACCCTCAACTGCACATGTCACCTTCGGTTTCTGCTAAGACAGTGCCTATTGGAAACACTAAAGTGTTAATTGTGTGGTTTAGCACCATCTGCTCAGTTGCGGCTGTGTCCTCTATTAGGTTTGGTATCATCCCTCCCGGGGGTCACACCTGTAATGCTTGCAATTATGCTCTGAACTCCCCCAACACAGTTGTCTGCTCTGTCATCATTTCCTCCAATGCACCTATAGTGACATTGCGCACCAGTTCACTGCTGTCAAGAAACTCTTTCTCCAAAGTCTTTGTTGTCTTTGACTTTTTGCGTGTATGTGGCAATTCCTTGATGTGCAGCCTCTTAGCTTGGGTCGATTTTGTGGGACGGTCTATGCGTTCCTATGCCTCTATTTCCCTTAGCATGTCCTATTCCGAGGACATTTCCTAATCTTCTATAATGTCTTCAGCTATTACTTCCTCGGCTGCCTCCTGCTGCAAAGCTGCTTTTTGTCCTTGACGTGTCCTTTCCACCAGTTTAGTGAGTCGCAGTTGGATTTCCTTCTTTCGTTGCTGTGCTGCCATCCTTTCTAGCGTGACCACGTTTGGGGCATGCCACTTGGGAGGCCTTGCTTACTAGGCCCTCGTAAATTGCATCGTTTGTTACAATGAATGGATGCTTTACCCATGTTTGTTTTGGATCCTTCCGCACCTGGATATATATGTTATGCACATCCCTGCTAGCTTGGGCTGCGAGCACCCTTCGTGTACCATTGAATTAGGTAGATTATCATGGTATTTTCTCCCTTGTTTAGTAGGGTGCAGTCACAACCATGATAGCAGGGTCATATCTTGTTCTAGTATCCTAGGAGGACTGGCCACGTCCGGTCCCCTTATTCACACATTTGCATGACCCGTTTGTGTGACTCCTATTTTTATTTTGTCAATTTCTTCGTCCAGCCTCGCGCTTTTCCTCCTTAGCCTTGCCCCCACTTCCTCTAATTTTGAAGTCTCCTACTATCGCGTTGAATGGCTTTCTGCAACTGTTGGATCCCTTCATCCAAGTCTTCTTGTTCAGTTCGAACTGCAGGGGCAGTGGTCAGGGAAATTCTCTTCACTTCCTTGGTTTTATCGCGTTTGATCATGGACATTGGATAGAGTTCTCTTCACACACCCTACTTTGTTTACGGTCTTATCGGCCCAGCGAACCCTTGTTACGCGTAGATTCAGTTGGTTCGATGGTTGTATAGCATACAGTCGGGCCCTCCATTGTAGATAGGTACCCGAACTACTTCGTCATGGCTACCCTGGCTGCATTCACCACGGAAGTCCTCCAACCTATACTTGCAACCACCTTCTACCTTCGCGCTCATTCCACTTCATCTTCCTATGTGCCCGCCACATTGGTGTGATTGTTGTGCGCATCACTTCCTCCATCGTACCATGTCACTTTAACTCAATGATTCAAGTTTCACAAAGGTTGATGAAGTCCTCCTTATTTGTTGTGTCATTGCTTGCTGGCCATTGTCGTACCTTGGTTGTCACGCATCGCAGTGATCTAATCATCATGTTACAATTGAGTGTTGTGAATTCATGCAATCAGTTTTTCCATCATTCAATCTCTTCATCTAAATCCGACGTGCAGGAACTTTTGTGCTCAAATGAGATTCTCCCATCCGTTGTGGGATTCACCCGATCCTAGTCTTGCGCTTTTATCCAGTAGATGCAGTCTAGTTCCTCATCACTGTCCTCATCGTGAACCAGTTTAGTGTAGCACGTGTGGAGTACTAAAGAAGGTATGTTTTTGGTAATTATTTCAGCATCTTTTCATTAGAACTTACAAACATTTTGCATCATGAACTAAGAAAACGATAAGGAATTGTAATAAAACATGTGAGATTAATATGCAAGATGAAAACACTGACAATTGTCATTTCCTTATGCAGGAAGAAGGAAAAACGAGAAACTGTCATTCCAAAGGAAAGGACAAGGACAGGTTAACCAATGTCCCTTTGATGGGAAACTGTATGTAAACAAGGAAAAGCAAATCAAAGCGAATCAGCCCTAGAAGGGAAGTGGAGATATCGGCTCGGCACAGCAAAGAAAAGAAATGACTGAGGACTAACTGTTCGGCGAATCCCTCAGGATCCTTGATCCTGAGGGATCGTTTCTTTAACTATTTCTGCACTTAGATATCTCCGCCTTCACCATTATAAAAGGGGCAACACTGTTAGCTTGAGGAGAGTTAGAATCTGTTATGTTTTATGTAATTTCCTTTAAGATCAAAACTTTTATCATCGAGTCTCGTAAGAATTGATCTATTGTAATTCCGCTTTATGCATTAATACAAACTTGGTTGCTATTTCATCTCTGAGTTTGGAATAACTTCAAGCAGTGTACCCCTGGAGGCTAAGGGCCCGGCCCTGGAGGACACTTGCTCCTGTACTATTACATTTGGTGTGTGCGTGGTTTGGTTATCGACATTATTTGGTAATCTGATGTGTTTTGTAAGTTTACATCACATGCTCTGTTATGTTTGATTTATTAAAGTTTCTAAAGACAAAACTATTATATTGACTCTGCATCTTATCACTGTTCTTTTAAGTGTTGATATAATACTGCTAGTCTTTATAGAATACTGTTGTTGTTTAATTACAGAGCCTTTGTGTTTTTCACTTGTTCATTGACATTACGGAATTCATCTTGGGAGTTATGTTCTTTGCGATTGTTGGATCTATAAACAATGTTGTTCTATTTTGAATTGTAGTCAAACTCTTTCTAGCTGAGATTGATAACTGGATCAGATTACTATTAAGGTGTGTCGTGTGTATATATGGTTTTCAAGCACTATTCTATAATTCATCATTAATCAGTGTCGTTCCATTTTGGTGTTTTATTCAATCTACCCTTAAAAGTGAAGGATTGTCGTTTGATTCATGTAGGTTACGATTAGTGCATTTGATCTTACAGACTAAGGTGTTACTGCTTGTTAGACTTAGTTGTCGTTAAAATTTCTTAACTGTTGTTCCATTTCAGGTTTGTTGTTCTATTTCTTAATTGATGTTCCATTTATTATCTGTCGTTTCATTTCCTGTCATTTGTTATTTTTGTGTGAAGAACGATCCCAGGTTGTAGTGAGCATTGACATCTCTTGTCTAGCTCCTAGATCCACGATCTGTTCTCTGGTTTCCTTTTCCATCAGTTTACAAAGGGATGAGTTATTGCTACTAAACCCTTGACTGATAAATTGCTTAGTTTTCTAAATGTGTGGTTTAATCTTTTGAAGTAGTTAGTTGTAAACAAGCATCCGTTTACTCTTGTATTTTCGAACACTGTACTACTAGCATTACTCTGACAAATGATAGCCTTAAACTAAGACACTCTTTGAAATAACAAAACGTTCCCAGATTGACATATTAATGTGAGGTAATTAGAGGTGAAAGAGACCTTTTTTATAGCTTTACATTTTGGCACCGTTGCCGGGGAAAGAGTGTAGCTATTTTTTCTTTTTTCAGAGTAGTGTACGAACCTGCTAGGGAAGAATTGGGTTTTAAAAACGGAAGGTAAGGAACTACGTGTGGAGCATTTAACAGCCCTACTCCTAAGCCTGCTTTCCTACAGATTTGTTGATGTTTTGTTTGGGTAGAATTTAGTAGTTAATTTGTGTGCATGACTAAGCAGAAAAAGTCATAAAAGAATTCCAAACCTCTACCCAAGCCAAAAAAAGATAAGGGGCCGGTGACCCTTGGCCAACCAACCTTCATAGACGAAATCTTCAAGTAAGTAGAATCTCAGCCCTCAGTAGGACCCATAAAAGTTATTTCTAGATAGCCTACTAGTTCCCTTCAGGCCACAGGATCACCATCTGTAGCCTTTGCTGAGGTGCATAGCCAAACTGAAGAGCAGGACTTTCAAGAAATTGAAAATTTTACTCCAGAACTATTGCAGGAAGGGAATTTCAGTAACCTTTGTGAAGGAGGAGGAGAGACAGGGGAAACCAAGGAATCAAGATCTCCTCTTGAGACAACTCAGCCATTGAACAGCCCAGACAAGGGAAGTGCTGCAAAAACCCAATCTCCTCAGACATTAGGCACTCTCGTTATCCCAGATAGAGGAAGTGCTATTAAAACTATTCCTGTTAAAGTCATTCCCCCTCAACCTAGGAATACCCTCCTGATATCCCAGAAAGTTATTGGCATATATTCGACCAAATGGATAAAAACCAGCCAAACACCCAAACCTCTACATTACAATACCCTATAGTGGATTGTGCATCATGTTATCACTCAGGTTGTCCCTAGGCTCCTTATAGGGATACGGCCGAGGTAACCAAAAACCAATCTGTGGATTGCAGGTTCTAGCCCACCTGCAATCAGAGAGGGATATCTCTTTAATGATTCAACTTTGTTGATGATTTTAGGCTAGCTTTTGGCTCAGGGGTTTTTTGTTTGGGTTTGGATGGAAGGTAGAAATCTCAAGCAAAGAGGCAAGGTAAGGTGTGATAAGTTTCAAACCATGGGCGTGG
>APFE030092091.1:0-44619 GCA_000404065.3 Pinus taeda
AATGTTTAATTATTTAATGGAGACTTTTAGAATTAACATATTGTTGTAACTAGATATGACTCTCCAAATGTGTCGTATCTTAGACTCTATTTTAGGAGATTAGTTAGCCAGTTGGTTTGAATAGCATTTATTGTAAATGGACACTTGTTATTTAATAAGTGATCCATAATTTGAGGTAGTTAGGGCATGGAGCTTATAAATAGCTCATTGCAAGAGTGTTTGTTAAGTTCGGGTGTAAGCTCTTGTAATTCAATTATGTAATTATATTTTTCTGATTAATAGAATTATGTGTCTGAGGACACTTCTCTTTCAATACAACCATTACATTTCAAACTGTTTTTTTATGTTTTGCAATGCTGTGCGTTATATTCTTTGCATCACACAATAGTCAACACATAACAAAAAAAATTGCATATACATATGCTTTCCCCTTTTTTCATTACAAATCTTCTACCTTGCACTGCTGTGCAAACCCTCGTTTTTCATTCTCGCTGCTGCCAAAAACTCACATTCATCCCCGTGTTACAACACTGAAAGGTCAATGCTTAAACACCACTATATCCCATACATACCATATGGGTTAACAATAAAAATATTACATGCGGTAAAAACTTTAAATACTTTACCTAAGACTATGACAGTTCATTAAAGTGCATTAAATAAAGCCGGCGGTAAATCAAAAACAAATTCTGGCAGGTTGAGGAAGATCTGGTCCGTTGACTTGATCGGACGCATTTTGCACACCTAACTCACACAAACCAAATGATTTTTAATGCGTGGGAGTTTGGTGGTTCTCGGTTCGTACTGAAGATGCGTGGCAGCAGCGGACTGTGTCGGAGGCCTCCAGGGAAAAACAACCTTTGGCAAAAAGCGGTGCGATGTGGTTTTCGGGAATGGTTTTATGGTCGCCGTTTAAATGCTGCTGCACGGAAGGTTGAAATTAATATTTCAACAGTTTCCTCGACTTCAAAGTGGAAGTGACCCCGCATCTATCCTCTTCAGATATCTATTAAGGGAATCAAGATTCTATATCACTGATCAAAATAGAGAAGAGTGACAACAATAGAGCTAGGAAAAGCACCATTGCGGGTCTCCTTTATTTGATACCCCATTAATGTAAACCAGCTGGATGTGAACATCGTGTATGAGATTTGCAGAACAACGAATGAGCTTTGGAGTAGTGTGGTCGTGTTATACAAATGTGTTGAAGATTAAAATCATGTGCATTATTTAAAAACTGAACGTTTTCCTGTTGGTTAGAATGCTATCTCCCCGACACTATTTTTGAGCGTACATTTCACATGTTTCTCTCAGTCGATTCGAAATCTTTTCTCTATATGTCAATTCTTCTATTCTGAAACACGATTGGCTATTTTGTGTACCCGCTCTATCCATGGTCATTTATGACTTTGTTAGTGAGTTGTGCAGTCAACAAAATTTCGCAAACGGAATCAGAAACACCTCCACCACTCTAAAAATACTCCAAATTTGAGAAGTTTCCTTAGAAAAAAGGTTCATATCTATGAATTGATGTTGAAGTTTTTACAATATACAAGGGAGCTGCTAATTAACCAATACCAATGCCAAGATCTACCATCACACTGCCACGAATGAAAAATGATGGAAATGGATACACAGTAGAGGCCTGAAAGACGTTTCAATCACAACAAAGCTCAAATTTGAATGGAGTATGTACATTGAAATGATGTGGATTCATATGGTGTCTTATTCTTTTTATGCAATTCGTGCCCAATAATTAATTTTAAGTCTCTAACAGAGTTGTTTGCTCATATATTGTTGGTTGTGGAACCTTTAGCTGCACACATAAATGGCACTGCATTTTTGCAAGAAAACACAGTTTTTTCTATGTAGGTATGATATTTAACAATACCATAAATAAAATTCAATCCAGGCCAATGCATAAGATCTTTATTATCCATTAAATTATTAGAGAAAAAAGACTTTCTCATTAGTCGAAAGAAAACGTTTTGTGAGTAGTAGTGGCTATTATGCATAAATTTGCTTTGACTAATTGGCCGCATAGAGCATATGAACTTGCAAGCTTTGAAGATTTCAGCTACTTTTAACTATCCTAGCAATTTCTTTAGGAGTTGTCTATAATGCGACTTTTTGGAGATTCCGGTGACGGAATCCGGTGAAGAAATTGAGGTTAAATCTTGATTTGTTGCAGTTAAAATGGTTTTTTAACTGCATATTTGGATTCAACACCCTGAAAAACCTTTGGGACGCTTTGATTATGCAGAAACTAGCTATCAAACTTGCGATTCGAATAAATTGCTGCCGGATTTTGATCGAAAAACCCACCAGAAAAGCGTCCAAAAAGTCTCATTATAGACAACTACATTCCTCTACATCAGTAAACGACTCGAAATGACTCTGGATGTTAATAATTACCTGCACTAAATGGCTCAGTGATTGGTTGTTAATATTTGTGTAATTGACCAACGAATCTCGGGAAAAAAAGTGTTTTTGGATGGGTTTTACCATTTGAGGGACCACATTCGTGAATGTGGATAGAGCTGACGCAACCACTATGTTCACAAGGTACAGAATAGAAGTCAATGATACTCCATAGTGTAGTTGTTTCAATAAAATATGTGATTCACGGCATACCACTTGAGGGACCACATTCTTGAATGTGGATAGAGCTTACGCAACCACTATGTTCACAAGCAACAGCATATGTGTTAATGTTACTCTATGACGTACATCAATGCAAAGTAAAAATAATTATCCAACTCTCCTTGTGACTTTTTATTTTCAGTGTAGTTGTTTTAATAAATATGTGATTCACGGTATACAAGTCGTTAAAATCATGTTCAAATGGTATTTGCTTTGGGTCATATGAATTTTATTTGTGATTGGACTTTTGTTTACATTATTTTCGGTGAATAATATTTTAACATGATATTATTTTATTAGGATAAGAATTAATATTATTTTTTAAAATCAAAATTATAATATTTAATAAAAAAATCAAAATTTAAAGATGATGTTAATATTTTTATTTTATTTATTTTAAGTTATTTTAATGTGGTAGTGTATTTAGTTGGAGGAATTGCTCGGAAAGTTATGGAAATTCTGGTTATATTTAGAAAAAATTTGGCAAGGATTTGTGTAAATCCAAGTTACAGTTGTTAAACTTCAAAATTTTAGGTGTTTTAGAGGTTTTTGATGGTGTTGAATCCATTTCCACCATCAAAAACACTATTCAAACAGTGCTTCTACAAGATTTTTTGAAATTTTTTTCCCTGAATTCCTGCCACTTTTGGTCGTCTCGACAATTCCTCCACCTCAATAAACAACTCCTATTTTAATTACCTTTAAAAAAATCATAGTAATCACGAATTAATATTTATTTTAAATTAAAATGACAATATTTAGTTTTTTTAGGAAGTTTAAACTATAAATTTAAAAATATATTAATATACTTTATAGGCTTTTAATGAATTTTCATTATATTAAAAATAAATTATTGTTTAAAATTAAAATGGGAATTTTTTTGTTTCTTTTAAAATTTAATTATTTTATTTAAAATTAAAAAGATTAAATGTTTTTTTTTTTTTTTTTCCAAATATTAAAAATAATAATCTTTCTCAATATCGCTATTTTTAAAATTGAACCTTTTTAACCTATAAAGTTTCAAGTTAAAGACTGCGGAATAAACTTTAAAGTATTCCATGATTAGTAAAAGATGGTTGAATAAACTTTAAAGTATGCGATCATTTTGAAGAATTTTCTGGAAGAAGATTCAAAGTGCTCCTCCTGTTATATCTGAGACTTCTTAAGTCACTTTGTAGTGTTTTATTGATATTTTATGATTTTTTTAATTTTTTGGGGCCATTTTGGTAAATTATATTTATTATTTTCTTATTTTACTTTAGTAACATCGGACAAAAATAAAGGTGAGAAGGGATGATATATGAGCCAGATTATATGAGGGCTGAGGGTGGGTGACGGTTAGTGTTTAGTCTATTTTTTATAAAATTTTGAGTGAAGATGAAGTGTAGTAAAATATATTAAATGAAAATATAAATAATAATATATTTACCTTCAATATGTCGACTCTCTTCTAAAATTATTATATGAAAATATGAATAATAATACATCTATTTTCACTATATCGATTCTCCTATAAAACAATTTTACACCATCTAACGTATGTACATCAAGACATAAATACATTAAATGTACCTATAAATAATAACACATCTATCTTCAATATATCGATTCTCCTGTAAAATTCGTTTAGGTCATCTAACGTTGTTCACCTATACTTCGAGTCGAATGTTATGGCAACCGACGTCGAAAGTTTCCACACGCTCAGGTTAAGGTAAGGTCTTGTAATTTGATCCATTATTGCTCTTCCCTTCTTTAAGAGGAATCAAATTCTATTTTTAATGAGAATATTTTTTTATTTTTATTTTTTTAACTATGTTAAATTTGAGACTTTTTAAAGTAATCCTGACGATTCCAATGCCAGGAATTGAAACATACATCGTGTATACCATTAAGTCGTCTCACGGGAAAACCCTAAACCCTTATGAATGTTACTTTAATTAAAAAATTATCACAAGGCCAAAAATGTATGCTTTGGAACTTGAATATATATGAAGTTAATTCCAATAACAAATTGAATATAAGATACCAACCATCAAAGTCTTTTCCTGATACCCATTGTACCTACCACATATATTAATATTCTAGATTGAACTGTCTCTTTTCATTGGTAGTAGTGCTACTTTCAGATGTCTTTTCCTCCTACTTTATGCATATTCACTATCTTAGTTTTTTTTTGTTATTCTAGATTACTTGATTATATAGAAGCATAGAACTATGTTGAGCACATATTGATTATATACCAACATAGATCTATCTTAACCACATATCTAACATGCCCCAAGAGATCAAAACTTTTCCAATACAAACTTATTTTAGAGTGTAAAAAACAAAGTGTAATTTTTCATTATTTAAATTGAATTTCTCAATCTTTATTGGATTTCCACAAAAAAAAAACATATACCTAAAAATGATTAAATTGTAAAATAGTAGGACCAGTTCAATAGTTTTAACAATAAAACTTTTTTTTTTTTCAATAACTTTATATGATACATATCTATATTTTTAAGACAATATATAAAATATTTTACATAACATGTGAATTGAGCCATTGAGCCATTTTACCAGTACACATTAAAACATATATTTTTTGTTATTAATATATTTTTTTAAGTATAATTCAATATTAAAGTATTTATTCATAACCCTCATTGGATATTTTATTATATAGAACATTAAAATATTTTCTTTTAACATTTGTGTTGATTAACTAGGCTCCATCAGCTTCCTCTAGTTCTCCATCAAATGTTGGAGGTTTAATTTTGTTAAACACCTCTTGAAACTCAATCTTGTGCCTCTTTATTTCCTTTACCACCAAAAACATTTTCATACTCTTCCTGATTATCAATTCTACCTCCTAAAACTTTTGTGTGATCCTCCCCCTATTGATGCATCTCATCTTTATTTCCATCCTCCCAGATGGGATTTGGATTCCTTTGATTTTATCTATCTGAGAGACTTTTCATTATTCTCTCATATTCCAACCTCAATCTCTCATTATCATCCCTCATATTTTTCATTTCATCTCGTAGTTGTTGAACTGTCTCCAACAGCAACACATTCATGTCATGAATTTATCCTCTCAGCTGAACCCACATCTCTAGGTAGGCTTCTGTATGAATTGTTGGTCCAGATCCTCCTATTGATCCCCCTGTTTGGGTGATTCTGATTCCTCTTCTCGTGTCATTCAACTTCCTCTATGCATCATTAATTCTTTGGTATTCCTTATTTTCCCAAGAACGCCTCAGTATTGTAACCAAGATTCTCTTATACCATTTGTAACATGTATTAACATAATTCTTATAAAAAAAACCGTATTTACTATAGTTATCTTCACTTTCCATGGCAATAGGGTTATTTTGATTTTTTTTTAATATTCATTGGTACTGCAGAGATGTTCCACATACAATTAAGGGTATTTAATAGTATCAATATGGTCATTTTTTTAATATGCAACTTCAATTATTATTTACATGAGGCGGTTCCCCCCATACAATTCATGTTCTTTTAAACTTTAGTAATAATTAAACTTAGTAATGTCTTTTCACTGGCACCAAGGGTTAATTCGATGTTTCTTAAAGCCCACTTGTCTCCTGACTCATTTTCATAGGTGATTATGCATGGCGATTTGGCCTCATCTGCACTATCGATTTCCTATTGCAATCCAATGGTTCAAATCGTTCAAGGGTTGGATAGGGTAAAAACCCTCCCAAACCCTCATTGATAGGAATCGTTCTTCCCTTCTCTAGTCTGAAGGTGCAACTTTGTAAACTCTGCATTCCGGTGTATTTATGCTCATTTCTGGCCCGAATACTATGGTCTCATCACTCTTATCACCCAACAAGTCAGAGCAGGTATAAGAACTTTACTAGTCAGTGGTCTCTGCTAAAAATTTCCTTATTTTCTTCATGGGTCAAGGCTCACCTGGTTTATGTTAAAGTTTCATGAGAACTACTATCTCATGACTGACAACTCAGGTGCTCGGGGAACCTGTAATTCTACTTTCGGTATTTTACTATTCATTTAGTATAGTGATTTTAACTCTCTTTTTTTTATCTCAATGGTGAGCTAAGTTTCCATGGTCTCGAGGGTTGCAGTTTCTTAGAAATTTCTCATAGGTTTCTCCTACAAGTAAACCCTCTTCCTTCCTTTAATTACAAATTCTATTTTCCTCTGTTTAGATCACTAGGGTTATGTTTACAGCTAAGCTTTTGGTGCAGGGTAAAGGTAAACCCGCACATACCCACAGTATGCATTTATCAATATAATGCATCCACAACTATCCCAGGTGTTTGCCTCTACAATGGAGCCAAACCTTCAGACCATAAATGGTCAAGTGGCCCTCTTATACAGTTCATTTGTATAAGAACTTCAATCATCCCACCTAAAACCTCTATCGGGATTATATGAACCCTTCAAACCTTGGGTTAAAGTCTCTCCTCAATTCAGAATTAGACCCCCCCTTAACACATCTTCTCATATATGTTTAACGTATATATCCTACTATCACGCTAATTCCTTTATAAAGCATTATAAAGGATATAATCCCAAACATGCCTTTTCTGCCTACTGTATAGTCTTGAAACGGTTTCTGAGTCTAAACCTCATGGAAATCGCTATTGGCTATGTCAACGGCTCATACACATATGAACCATCCCCCTTCTCTGACTCTGATATAACTAATGGATTGTTTAACATATGCTTTTGCGTTAAAAGTCCCGCACCATATAAACTGTAGAATTGAGGCTTCTGTGATCCATCATATTTGTAAAACGAGCTTCGGCGAAAATCACATAAAAAGATTATTGTCGACGCGTTTCGAACCAACTAGTGTGGTTCATCGTCAGGACGAGTTGAAGAAACAGATCAGGCTTTAGCACTTTAAATAGGCTGAGTAGAGACTCCAACGGCTCCCTAACAGCTATATTTGACTCTAGGACCAAGGTCATAAATAAATTTAATCTAATTATTATTATATTATTATTTTAATTCTAGAGATGAGAGAAATTAGGTAAGATTAATCAATTAGCGAATATTATCCCAAGAAATTTATTTGTTTAAATAAATTAATGGTTATTTAAAACTTAGAATGGTTTCTTTTGAATGAATAATAAATTAATAAATGAGTAATTTACGTTATATATATTAATAAATCTAATAATAATAAGAAAATAATATTATATCTCTAGAGATAAGAGAAATTAGGTTAGATGAATAAATGAGCTAATATTATCAAAAGTGATTTATTTGTTTAAATAACGTAATATAGATGATTATTTTTAATATTAGATTATTAATGCTTGAATGACTTATTCATAATGAATAATTTAAGATATATAAATAATTATATAATCTTTTTAAGTTATTACTTGAATAAATATGTTTTAATTATTGATGGTAGGCAGATTATAAGGGATAGTTTGACTAGTAAAGGCGGAATAAATTTACATTACTTCTAGATATACTCTATATGTATATATATATATATATAAGCTATCATTAGGCCCATAGTTTTTTGTTAGCTATCACAAATAAAATATAAATAAGGTTAGACCCCAGAATACATCATAATTTAAATATATTAATAATAATGACCTAAAGAATCAAACATATAAAACTGGAACATGACGTTTATCAGAGATGAATTCTATATAAGAATAAAAGAGATAATGCTTAAGAAGAGGCTAATCATAAAAAGAGACCGGAGGACTCGAAAAACTAGGGAAGAACACAACACTGCCAGCGATATGAGATAACAAGCTCGAAAGGACAAAACCACGCCCACCCAAAGAAAGCACCCAGGATGAACAGGGGGGGGGGGGGGGGGGAGAACCCTTAAGACGACATCGCAGGGATCCAACTTCTACTTACCTTCCACCATCATTCTTTTGGATTGATGGGTCTATGCTTCATTTCAATAGCTCCTTAACTTGCGATGATGAAACCGATCCACCCTGGCAATGACTTTGGCCTCCTCTATGCAGACATGATGCTTAGTCTTGTCCACATGCTCTGCTAAAGCTGAGGACTTTATTCTTCCATGCCTCAGGTCCGCTGCATGCCCACAAATTCTCTGCTGGATGGAGCGCCCTGTTTCCCCTATATAAGGGGTCCCACATGAGGAAGGAATCAAATAGACACCTTTCATGTCTTTGGGGTTGACCGAATCCTTTACCGACCTCAGGGAGTTACGAATGGTTCTGAGGGGCCTGAAGGTTGAGGGAATATCAAACCTTCTAAGGATCCGAGCAATCCTATCCGTGGTCCCTTGGATATAAGGAAGATGGACCCCTGGATGGCGCTCCTTAGGCTCTTTTTTACTAAACGCATTTTTGGAGGCTGTAAGGAAAGCCTTCCGACCAAGCTGCCTGCTATATCCGTTTTCCACAAAGACATCAAGGAGGTGGTTTCTCTCTTTGTCTAGGCTTTCTTTATCCGAAATCCTGAGGGCACGCGTAGCCAAGGTGTTAAGAACACCCATTTTCTGAGCAGGGAAATGATGGGAATCAGCGTGAAGATACTGCTCTGTGTGCGTCTTCTTACGGAACACTGCGTGGGAGAGAGAGCCGTCCTTCCTCCTAGAAATAAGAATATCCAGGAAAGGGAGGCTGCCATTGACCTCCTTTTCCATGGTGAACTTAATAGCTGAGGACTGGCCGTTGAGGTGATCCAGGAAACGATCCAGCTCCTCATGGCCATGGGGCCAGATGACATTAGTGTCATCTACATATCTTTTCCACAGCTTGGGAAGGAGACGGGCCGAGGCAAGAGCCTTGGCTTAGATTATTTTTAATAATCTAATATTAAAAATAATCATCTATATTACGTTATTTAAACAAATAAATCACTTTTGATAATATTAGCTCATTTATTCATCTAACCTAATTTCTCTTATCTCTAGAAATATAATATTATTTTCTTATTATTATTAGATTTATTAATATATATAACGTAAATTACTTATTTATTAATTTATTATTCATTCAAAAGAAACCATTCGAAGTTTTAAATAACCCTAAATTTATTTAAACAAATAAATTTCTTGGGATAATATTCGCTAATTGATTAATCTTACCTAATTTCTCTCATCTCTAGAATTAAAATAATAATATAATAATAATTAGATTAAATTTATTTATGGCCTTGGTCCTAGAGTCAAATATAGCTGTTAGGGAGCCGTTGGAGTCTCTACTCAGCCTATTTAAAGTGCTAAAGCCTGATCTGTTTCTTCAACTCGTCCTGACAATGAACCACACTAGTTGGTTCGAAACGCGTCGACAATAATCTTTTTATGTGATTTTCACCATATAAACTATCAGAAATATTAAATACTTGGGAATACAAAGGAATTAACACTCCAAACCCTTATAGTGGATCTCAAATCTATTACAACCAAGACTGTAAAACGTCGAGTCCGTTCACCATTGCTTCTGCACTATTGCTCCAACCTCCACCAATTCCCGATCTCCGATATATTGTTATCGGCGATATCACAACATTCCTAAACTACTGACCCTTGGCGCCTTCGATCGTCGATATGCGATTTAATCGTGACCGTTGATCTAGCCACAATCAAACGGTCCACGATTAATAGCGCACATTCATTGTGATTCTCTCAGACTTAATTGCGATGCAATCTCAAGCATGGATCTTCCAAATCCAACTGTGGTTGAGCGTTAACTCTTCACGCTTCTCTATCCAATGTCTTTACTTAGTTTGTTTCCTCATTTTCTTCAATCTTCTGCATAGTTCGGGTTTCCAAAGGATTTTGGTCCTCACTATTCCTTTGCTTCCACTATTCAACTTCCTCTGAACTGGACTCCTTAGTGGATTCTTGCTTCGCAATTCCTCTCCAAAGCTAACTCTGGGTTTCACTTGGATTCAATGATTCCTCTTAAATCCTCTGAAGCATATTACACCTCTGCGTACTTCAAAATTCTGCCTGTAATTCATTACAGAGCCTACAAGTTCATAATTTCCATGTAATCCAACCATCCATTACCCATTCACACATCTATTCAGTTCCAAATGAACCTCTGTATATTAACATGAACAATTGATTACAATCAAGACTCCTGGTCTCTCACACACACATACATAGGCCTGATTCTACTATTAGTGGCCTCCTCCTATTGAACGTGTAGGTTCACTTATTTATAAGAATGCATTGGATTGGATCCTTGGAGGGTCCGATCAATCCTCTAACAAAAGCCAAAAGCTCTACATGCATGCATATGTGGCAGATAAGTCTCCTTGAGACTTTATCCATTCCATCTTTTCCTCTGTTTTAAAACAGAAAAGTCTTCTTATCAGCTTCCCATTTAATGCTCAAAAACTCTCTCTTGTTCCTAAAATCATGGAACTGTTTAAGAGTTGGATTTGACTTCTACCACTCATGTTCTCATTTATTTATTTTGAGAGCATTTACAAATTCTCCCATTATCTAATAAAATCACACTTAAAAGCCTAAATATTACACTAACTTGAGACTTAGGAAAACCATTTCCTAAAATGCATGAACCCCTATGTCTACTATTTACAATGATTTTCCTTGGGCTGAATGCTCCTGCATCAAACTCCAAAAGTATAAAATATTCATGATCTCCTGATCATGTGTCTTTTGGTCTTGGTCTTCCTAGATCCCACACTTTGTTCTGTCACTGTCCAGACACTTTGTTCCTTTGCTGTTGCTGCATCTCTGTTGTCTTCTTCTTCTTGTCAATCAGGTTCAACTTGTAATTGATCTTGCTTGCTTTTGTTGCCATTTTTCTCCATTTGGTCTGCTTCATCATCAGCTCCCACATTTCTTTAATTTCTATGTCCAGCATATCTTTGGGCTGGTCCATATTCTGCTCCTTACTTCTTTCTCTTTCTTTGTGTTCCAAGTTACTATTGTTGTCTTCTATGTTGACTTTTTCTTTGCTTGCTCCAACTTTTGGTTTGCTTGCTCTTGCTTTAACGCTTGTTGTGACTCCTATGCTGACTTCTGCTTGGCTTACTGCCATTTTTGCTGCCTCCCTATCTTCCTTACCCTCTTTCATGATTAAATCATGACTGTTCAACATTCTTTCCAGCAATTTAACTTCTCTGCTCCATGGATTGAATTCCTCCACAGAATCTCCTTCTTCCATCTTTATTTGGTTGTTCACTTGTGCCAAATCTCCTCCAGCATTTGCAACAAAACCTGCACACTCCAAACACTTGTTAAAATAAAAAACATAAGGCTATTGTGCCTTATCTTCCTTTGAAAACAATTCAGTTTGCTACTCAGTTTCCTCCTTCTCCTCTGTTAGCACATCAGTATGTTGATTCGAATTCTCAACAAAATTCACGAGACTGTCAGTTAGTCTCTCTTTCACACCATCTGTTCTAATGATGTCTTCCGGCTTGGGTTCATAGTAGTGAACTTCTCCTTCTTTAACCTGCTATTGGTTATCTTCACTTTGAAATTGTTTGATTCCTACCACCTCTTTACCATCTTCAAACAACCTCCACTCAATCTCTCTGATCACATACTCATACTCATTCATGTTTTTTAATGAACCTACAAATAAATTATTGCATCTTCCTGTCTCCATGGCTACTTGAGACACATCTTCTTCTTCAGAAACTGTAACTGTAGCTTATGTTCTACCATTCTCCAACAGTTTAATTTCCTCTTCAGACTTAGCAAGCACTTCATCACAATGCTCTCTTCTTCTAGCTTCATCCTTTACATGCTATGTTACAATATTAAAATACTATCTTCCTCTGACCCTTGTACTCTCAAGGTCTTTCTGCTGTAGCAAATCACTACTTTCCTCATTCAAGAGGTCTTCTCCATTATACTTTGTTATCCTAGAGTACTCCTCCAGACTTTCAACATCTTCAAAATACTATCCGTCCTCTTCAATACACTCCTTTGTTAGTGTTCCTTTTCCCAAGGTTAAATCCTTTGCATAGGGTTCCTCCTTCTTAACATCTTTCAGTAGATGTCTTTCTTCCCTACTATATGTCTCAACAATTTCCATGGCTATCTCCACAGTGCCTATCATCATAGTGAATTGATGATCCCTTACTATGTTTTCAGCTAACATAGTCTCTTCCTCAAGTTTGGCTTCAGTCCCTTGTTATTTATCTTCTCTGAATATATCTTCAAATGGCTACTTTTCTCTTGCAATATCTGCCATCATACACAAACTATCCATTTTAAAAATATAAGACCCTGTGGTCTCACTTGATGGTTCAGCCATCATATCTCCTTGCCGTTCTAAATCATTCATATGATTCAGAAATTCTTTGATAGTCTCTTCTTCAATCTCCTCAAGCCCTTCACTTGATTGCTTGACATTTTTCTCCAGTTGTATATGAGATCTATCTACCTCATCTTCTTCTAGAACAGAATTTTGATTATGCTGGTATTTTTCCTTCTTCATGACAATATCAACCAGTTGTCCTTCACCTGCAAACATACACAAATTGTTAGATTTAAAATCATCAGACCTTTTGGTCTCACTTTAAGTTTCAGTCTTCAAGTCTTCATCTTCACTTTCTCCCATAATTTCTCCTTGTTCGGGTTCAAAAATGGATTCTTACATTTCTAACTCAACTTCTTTGAGTTTTTTCTTTAGCCACCTTACTTTCATTTGATGTAGCCTTCTCTGCATCTCATGCCATTCCACTAGCTTCCTCCTCAAGATCCAACCTAGTCTTTGGTTTTCCTCAAGCATCCTCCTTAATGCATTGAGTTGTTCTTTTAATTCAGCAACCTCTTTGTCAATTTCTTCTTGGCTCATCCTCTTGCCATTTTCTTTGGAATCCTCTTTCTTATATCCTCTGTTGTGGCTTCTCTCTGAACCTCTTCTATGACTATCAGTAGTCATCTTCTTCTCTTCTTTCTTCATGAGCTCCTATGCAACAGCTAGTCCTCTTGGCTGCAATATTACCTCACTATGCTCTCCTCACTCAATCTTTTGGTAAGTATACATCCTCTGTCTGGAACCTTTTCTTCTTATTGAGTAACACCTTTGCTCCTTCTAGGCTTCTGCAATCTCTCACTTCCTCTTGAGAACACTTCAGCTATTCTCTTTGTCCAATCTCTTGTTGGATACTTCAAGTTCACTTACACTTCTTCTTTTAGAGTATTCTCCTTACTCTGTCTTCAAAAACACATATGTTCTCTTCTCACAGCTTCTCTTGTTGTCACCTCTGCATTAGTATAAAAACACACATTCTCAATTTAAAACAGAACACATTACCTCACCTTCAAGACCTCAGCATGATCTTGTTTCACCCATTATTTTGCACTTTGAATGGATTGTCCTCGGTTTGTCCCTCAAGTCCTCTTTTCTTCAAGGAATTCTCTATTCTTGTCTACTCCAAGCCTTTGCTGGAACTTCTATAGTCTTCCAAGAACGTCAAAGTTGCCTCTTACAGATTACAAATCTGCTTTGATACAAACTTTTGCTCTGATACCCCTAATGGTGCAAGGTAAGGGTAAACCTGCACATACCCACAGTATGCATTTATCAATATAATACATCCACAACTGTACGAAGTGTCTGAATCTACAATGGAGTCAAACCTTCAAACCATAAATGGTCAAGCGGCCCTCTTATACAGTTCCTTTGTATAGAAACTTCAATCACCCAGCCTGAAACCTTTATTGGGATTATATGAACCCTTCAAACCTTGGATTAAAGTCTTTCTTCAATTCAGAATTAGACCCCCCCTTAACACATCTTCTCATATACGTTTAACTTATATATCCTACTATCACGCTAATTCCTTTATAAAGCATTACAAAGGATATAATCCTAAACATGCCTTTTCTGCCTACCATACAATCTTGACATGGTTTTCGAGGCTAAACCTCATCGCGATTGCTATCAGCTATGTCAACGACTCATACACATATGAACCATCCCCCTTCTCCTACTCTGATATAACTATAAGATCCTTTAGCATATGATTTTGCGTTAAAAGGCCCATGCCATATAAACTATCAAAAATATTAAATACTTCGAAATACAAAGGACATCCCGCTCCGAACCCTTATAGCAGATCTCAAATCTATTACAACTGCGACTATAAAACGTTGGGTCCATTCACCATTGCTTCCGCACTATTGCTCCGACCTCCGTCAATTCCTGATCTCCAATCCCCCAATCGCTGATATATCGCTATCAGCAATATTGCAAAATTCCTAAACTGCTGACCCTTGGCGTCTCCGATCGCCAATATGTGATTTAATCGGGACAATTGATCTGGCCATGATCCAATGGTCCATGATTAATCACGCACTTTCATTTCTATTCTATCAGACTTAATTGCGATGCAATCTCAATTGTGGATCTTCCAAATCCAACCTTTGGCTGAGCACTAACTCTTCACGCTTCTCTGTCAAAAGTCTTTACTTAGTTTTTTCCTCATTTTCTTCAATCTTCTGCATAGTTCGGGTTTCCAAAGGGTTCTGGTCCTCAATATTCCTTCACTTCCACTGTTCAACTTCCTCTGAACTGGACTCCTTAGCGGATTCTTGCTTCGCAACTCCTCTCCAAAGCTAACTCTGGGATTCACTTGGATTCAATGATTCCTCGTGAATCCTCTGAAGCATATTACACCTCTATGTACTTTAGAACTTTGCCTATGATTCATTACAGAACCTACGAGTTCATAATTTCCATGTAATTCAATCATTCATTAACCATTCACACATCGAATCAATTCCAAATGAACCTCTGTATATTAACATGAACAATTGATTATAATTGAGACTCCCAGTCTCTCACACACACATACACAGGCATGATTCTACTATTGGTGGCCTCCTCCTATTGAACACGCAGGTTCACTTATTTATAAGAATGCATTGGATTGGATCATTGGAGGGTCTGATCAATCCTCTAACAAAACCCTAAAGCTCTACATGCATGCATATGTGGCAGATAAGTCTCCATGAGACTTTATCCATTCCATCTTTTCCTATGCTTTTAAAATAGAAAAGTCTTCTTATCAGCTTCCCATTTAATGCCTAAAAACTCTCTCTTGTTCCTAGAATCATGGAACAGTTGAAGAGTTGGATTTGACTTCTACCACTCATGTTCTCATTTATTTATTTTGAGAGAATTTACATATTATCCCATTATCTAATAAAATCACATTTAAAAGCCTAAATATTACATTGACTTGAGACTTAGGAAAACTATTTCCTAAAATGCATGACTCCCTATGTCTACTATTTACAATGATTTTCCTTGGGCTGAATGCTCCTGCATTAGCTTTCTTGGTTGCAGGTGAGACCCAACTGGCTCTTCTTAATGCTTCCACTTGAAGGGGTTCAACTACATTCCTCTTTACTAGGTTCATTTATTTTCCCAAGTTGTTAATGGATTTCGGGTCCTATAGAATGAGAACGTACCTTACATGCGCACGTGAGTTCCTAGTCAAGGGTTTTGACTAAGGCTTTTCCCATTTTGTGGATTTTTTTTAACTCTAGCCTTATACGCGATCTGGCAACATAATTTTCTTTTTCCTTATTTCCTCTAAGGACATATCCCAAAGAGGAATGAAGTAATTATTAAATTTTTCTATACTTTCTAATTAATTGTCACATTCACAAGGTGTTCTAAATTGTGGAAATGAATATATGCACAGTTAAATTTGAATGGCGACCCTTAGAGTGGAATGTAACACTGTTGCAATTTTTTTTTTTGCTAAGTAAATTATAATGTGTATATTTATGCACCAAGTGTTTTCCAAGAACGAATGGTTCTTGTCTAGGTGTCTAGCCAAGACCTATTTTAAGGATTACAATCTTTTTAATGATGCCAAGGTTTAAATTCATAATCTTGTTAGGTGATGAGGGTTACAAATATTCTCGTTTTCTGGAAATATTGTTATTAGTTATATTCCCTTTTTAGAATTCAACTTTGTTGTATATATATATATATATATATATTGACTTGTTCATATCAACACAACTTCATTCTTTTCCAGCCATGTTCCATATACTTCTATGTTGTGTTACTATTTTTTGCAACATCTTGCTCTATTCTTGTTTCTGCAAAATGCTACTACACCATTATGTTTACGATACTCTAAAGGATTTCCACTGTTGGTTTGTAATAACGCTATTTTGAAAATACCCAGGTCATCATCTAGAGTCTGAGAACCTCCATATTTTTCTCTAGACCCCAGGGTTTACCATCTTACCTACAAGAAAGGACAACTTTGGCCAACGGGTTATCACCATCAGCCATAACTAACATATCCCAATTTTCATAGATTTCATTATATCTCTATTTACCCACATAATAACATTCTAACTCCCTATATATGTTCCTAATAAAACAATAGGTATTGTATGTCTTTCTAGGTTTCTTTTAATTACTGAATTCAAACTCCCAAGCTTTGATGGTTGGTTGGCCAACTAGGTCTCCATGTATATGATGCTTGTGGTGTTGCCCTTGAGATGCCCTTGATGCTCTTGAGTTATGCATTGGAATCCCGACGATATCTAAAGGTGTTGAAGAGGCTTTCATGATGTATCAAGTTTCCCTCTACAACTGAGCTTCATGATTGATGCCACTTGATACAATTTCTACACTCGTGAGTTTGTTCTTGCACTTATGGTTACTACATCATGTATAATCTCAATAGGATGATGCAAAGATGGTTTTGATATGTTTCATGGCCTGGACAAGATTTTTAGGTGCTATATATTCTTATCAATAATTTGGAGGTAGTTTTGAGTTGAATATTTTGTGTTTTCTTTGATCCTTTGCCCCAACCACTCCCTTGTAGGCCTGTCCATGCGAATGAGATCGAGTCGTTCATAACAAGGCTTATCCATTTGATTGCAGTCAACAAATGACATTTTTGTGCCAACGACTATGTCTATAAGATAATGTTTCTCGCATTCCTCGCACATCTCATATGATTTAAATGATTTTATGATATTTCTTGTTTGGGAATTTTCATAAAAGATTCTAATTAACTAAATCAACATGTTTGAATGAAGTTTGAAGTGTGAATGCCTTAATGGAGTGAGTAGTCGAGAGAGTGGAAAAACTTGTTTAAAAAGAAGAGCAAGGGACCTATTTGGGGTGATATTGTGCACCCAATATCATGTAGAGGTAAGATAGAAGCTACAGATCGAGCTCATAGAGGGTGAAAGTTTACATAAGTGTATGGAAGAGATCATGGAGTGAGAAGATTCATTGAGAGGGAAAGTATTGTTTTTGGTGAGGAACAATTTATGATGGAGTTTACAGAAGCCTGCACACAGGATATTCAGAGGGAAAGTTTTCATTTGATTGTGTTGGTGAAACAAACTTATCATTCTAAAGATAGAAGTTATGGCGTCTAATATGTAGTAGCTAGCATGTTTATGATTACAAAGATTTTTTTTGGAGGATGGATGCATATCCTTGAATAGTATATATATTGTTGTTGAGTAGTGTTTGTAACTCACCAGAAAATATTTTTTTGTTCATATGATTGATTCCAAGAGGGTGTTTTATTTTGTGTATGTTTCTAATAAAGTTGTTGGGAGTCGATATGTTGCTTGTAATTGGGTTGTTGAGAGTACTAATTTGTTAAAAGAAGTCTTTCGGTAGAAATCACATGAGAGAATTTTTTGGCAGATGCATTTTGAACCAACAAGTGTGGTTCATCCTAACATTCATTATAACCAATATGCATTTTCTTTATATGTTCTTTAATCTCTAGCACGTCTTTGGCTATGTCATCTATATTCTGCAGAATACAAACAATCTGATAGTTTGTATAATTGTGCATCTTCTCTATTTCAGTCTGTTCTGTATCTGACATATTTTTCATTTGTATCCATTGGAAATCTGTCTTCAGAGTACCATTCTTGAAAGTTTTCCTAGAGTTAGTAGGCTCTAGATATCTTTCGTTAATCTTTGCAATTGGATCCTGTGAGGCCCTGGGAAGGCTAAAGCTTTTTATATCAGGCAATATTGGTTCAAGCTCCTGGTCTTCAAGTTGGAAACTGGAAGATGGACCAGATACACAGAATTGGCAATCATCAGATTTATGAGCAAGAGGTTTCTTTTGATTTCTTTTGGGAGCAGAATATATGGACGGTGCTGGTAAAGGAGCAGGAGAACGTGCGATTGGTGGAGGTATTACTGCTTTTGTACTGTCTCAACTTTCTAAAAATGGGGACCTATCCAAGATGGTCATGGATCTGACCAGACGAGGGCTTGTGAACCTGAGACCAGAAGAACCATCAGAGTGCCTGACAATAGACAATTGCCTTGGCTCTCTTGACGTTTGCAGTTGAGGATATCTCTGAGATAATGGAACATAAGTGCTATTCCATTCTTCTGGCAAAGTGCATTCTGAAAATCCTATTTGCAAGGGAGCAGTATTACTGGGACCAACTATTACTCCTTCTTTCAAAGCTATTGAGCACAGTTTAGGATTGAGAGGTGGCATTGTGCTTGAAACAAATCTAAGACAGATAGAAGAATGAAGCTGAGCAATCAAAGTCTGTGGGGCAACATTGAAACCATTGAACTGGATATAGGCATTCAGAAACTCATTTATATATGGATCACTCAACGAAACCTGATATCTGGGGATTACAGAAGACCAAACGGGACCATTATTGAGAGGACTCTGGAAACCTCCCAGCAAGGCATCATTAAAATCATTCAGTCTAGTATCCAGAACATAAGTTAAGCAAGAAGTGTTTAATCCAGGTCTAACAAGTGGATTAATTCCAAACTGGATCATGCCTATATGAACATATTTAAACCCATGTTCCAAACCCCATTCAATATCTTCTTTTTTAATCAAAGGAATCTGGTAGACTTTCTGATCAATAGAAATAGGTATGTTCACAGAAGTAAAGCGAAATAGTTGAGCTACTCTAAACTGGAAAGCAGGAATCTTATATAACTTGTTTATTTCTATTTCTGGCAATGTCCAATTTGGCTGAGGCTCAAACTCTTGAACTATAACCTTTTCATCATATAATTTTTCTTAAGAGGATTTGTTCATATACTTGTTCATAAAAGACCATCTCTTTTGCTTGGCAATTTTCCTATCCTCGGGTGTTTGAACAAAAAATTCATTCGAAAAACCAGCCATTGAGATTAGATACAAGTATGCACCTGAACAGAGGAGATAGAATCTATGTGCTCCAGGAAAGCAAACACGGCAGTCCGTCGCCTCAACACTCTCTACCAAAGCCTTATCGCTGATTCCAACTTGTGTACATGAGCATGGACGAGTATAACTCAATGGGAAAACCAGATAGTTATGAAAATTGTTTGGACAAAGAACCAGATGGCTCCGATACCATTTAAGAAACAGAAGGCAAAACTTGCAGAGACATTAATAAAATTGCAGAAATATAACCAGAATGATTATATTCATATATGGCTGAGGACATTACAAATAGATCTTTTTCCTCAGATAGACTGCTGCAGCATTTAGTAGATATGAGTTAGCCGAAGCATAACAAATCTACAGGCTACCTGGCATGCGAGCAGACTGAGTCTCGAAGATCAACATATACAGACCCCTCTACTGATCCGGCCACTTTAGGTTCACACCAGCGTCTAGCACTGATGCGCAGGCTTCTCGAATCACCTAAAGACTTTGAACTCGGCTCGTGTTGCAAGCAGATCAGACAGTATGTCCCAGATGCAGAGCAGGAGCAAAATTCGACTCAAACTCTAAGACTCTTGGGTTCCGAATGCCCCCTTCCCCTCCCAATGCTGGTATTTATAGTCTCTTAGTAGGTAAACCGGTGGAAATTGTTACCGGAAACCTGCGACAGGAGGAATCTCCTTTTGGTATGAATATCACGCAGGAAATCATATCCAAAGGAAAAACAGTAAGGAGATAGCTAAAAGATTCGGGCAAGTGGGTACTACCACCTGTTATCTCGTCCCTTAGAGGCAATGCCATGTGGGGACCGAATCTGA
The DNA here is from genome assembly GCA_000404065.3 of Pinus taeda. NCBI lineage: Eukaryota > Viridiplantae > Streptophyta > Pinopsida > Pinales > Pinaceae > Pinus > Pinus taeda. The sequence goes on from APFE030092091.1 coordinate 20,586, forward strand.
CACGAATAAGAGAGTATGAACAGAAGACATGACGGCCGGAATCTAGGACATCGGCTCAAAATAATTACACAGTGGATATTTTTTAAATAAAACCCACGAAAAAGTAGAATCCAAAAACAAGGCCTTCAGCTTATTACAAAGTGGATATTTTAAAGAAAAATCCACGAAAACTAGAAATGCTTATTACAAAGTGGATATTTTAAAGAAAAACCCACGAAAACTTAGAAATGTACATGATATCAGATGAGTGATCATATACATCAATCACTATTATATTGCCAGTCCTCTGAATCAACACTTTCTGCATCATTTATCTCTAAAAGTTGGTCTATGTCAGGGGCAAATATAGCATTTAACAAGAAATCACCAGCATAGAAGTCTACATCCAAAAAAAAGCAGAAAAATAAAAAATACAAGACATTTCCTGGTCTCAAACCGAGATCAGTAGAAATTTCTCCATGCAATCTGACAATCACACTAAATATGGAACATCATACTAACCGAAAACCAGCGCTACAACTGGACCAAAACCAAGAAATTCAAACCTAATATAGTCAAAATAAATAAATATGAAGCGCTCACACGAACCCCCTAAGGGGCTCCCCCAAATTAAAACCCCAAATATGCTCACTCCTGGAAAGAATAGAACACAAACAACAAAAACCAACAACTCCAACAATTAGTTCCACTACCGAGCTCTGCTACATATGCAATGACTCTAACATATCCCTTATGCAGGCCCTCCCATCAGGAGAAATAATCGTGACATCACCAATCTGTATTTTCGATAAAAACAAAACAAAGGCGAATGGGTTATCTAGAAAGTGAATAAAAAACACGACATAGCCTAGAACTATAAGAAAACTCACTAAGAAAAGCAAAAAGGACAACTCTGAAGCAAACCACTTGCAAAATGAGTTCAAAGACTTAATGGTAATGAGTAAACCCAAAACAAAAAATCCCAACAAAAACCATATTCACACAAGCTAAAAATCAAGATTAAACAGAAAATGACTACACTAAACATATACATCAAAAAATTTCCCCAGGCAAAAAGTAAAAAAATCTGGAGGTAATAAAAATATAGAGCTCCTTCTCTTGTCAAAACGCCAACTAGGTAGTTCCCATCACCTAAATTGTAGAAAACCCAAAAATCAAATCCAACTAACCAAGGCCCAACTGAATCCTAATATCACAGGGAGCTAAAAAGGTTTTGTTAGCAAAAATCCAAGCATGCACTCCACAAAAGAAATAACTAAAAACCAAAAAAATGTCAAGAAAAATCAAAACCTTGGAGACTCAAATGACAGCAAGAACTAAATTGTGAAAGGATGGATCTTACCTAGGCCAGAAAAAAAATACCAGAGGAATATGAAGAAAAGAACTTTCGGACCATGATTTTGTAAAAAAACTGCAACCAAGGAGACCAAATGCATATCATTCAAGAAAGAAGAAGATAGTAAAAGCCAGCGAGCAGAGAAGTTCTCAAATATTGCAAATCACGTGACTTACGGATATAGACATCTCATAGGACAAGACAATTATCGAAATCTCAACATGGTTCAAAAAAAAAACTGACCTAAAACTGAGTGTCTAGATGACGGATGAAATTTAGACCTAAATTTGAAGCAACTTTTGACAAGAAGAATAGCAGGGAACCTGAAAAGATGGACAAGGACATGACACAGGAACAATATGACCAGTTCTATAGAATCCAAGAGTAAGGCTGACTCTTCTCTGAAATTTCTACCCTCAAAGGAAGAACCAAACCATGCTTAAAGACCATTTCAGAAAAGCTTTCGAAAGGACTCTTGTAAGTAATTACACCGAGCTAACCAAGAAAATCATCAATATATACAATTACATAATCCAACAATACAAAAAGATCTGCCATCATTATTCGAAATTCAGACGGAGCATTTTTTAATCCAAATGGCATGACTGTCCATTGATATTGGCCATGGGGAACTGTGAAGGTTGTTTTATACCTGTCTTCTGGCAGGATGCCAATTTGCCAAAACCCACTTTTGAGATCAAATTTGCTGAAAACATTGGCATTAGCTATTTTAGCAAGCAACAATTCTTTATTGGGAAGAGGATACCTGATAGGCATGAGAGCCTCATTCAATATTTTGTAATTAATTACCAACCTCTTCTTGCCACGTTTTTGCTCACTATGTTTGTTGACATAGAAGGCTGGGCAGGGCCATGGACTTTTGCAGGGTTCAATCAGATTTTGTTGTGGCAGTTGTTGAATTTCTTGTTTGCACAAGTCTTGTTCAATGGGTGACATATGATTAGAACTTGCTTTCAAAGCTTTGGAACATACCCCTCTTTGTAAGAAATGCTACAAGTATGTATCCATGGTCCAGAAAGCATCTCACCTGCTTGCTGTACAATCTTGGTATAGCTTATCCAAGATTCTGTAATGTCTTCTGTCCATTATTTATGCATGCTTGACATCTATTAAATCATTGTAAGATTCTGCATAGGCCACCAAATTAGCTTAATCATAGAAAAGACCTTTAGCTGGTATTCATTCTTTGCAGAAATTATAACCAAACCTTCATCAGTGGTGAATCTAACAGAATATTCTCCAAACGTAACTAGGACGAATCTTTTCAAAAAATCTTGCCCTAACAACATATATGATCCTGTTCAAAAATGAACAATGTAACATAAGTCTGTACATGATTTAAATAGACTAGAAAATCAGGGGATATATAGTTAATCTGCATCAATTCTTTATTTACAGCTCTAAAGGACAGTTTGGTAGGCTGCCAATAGTAAGAAGGAATTGCACCAAATTTGCAGCAACTGCACATTGCTCCAGAATCAATTTGTGCATCTAAAGTGTATTCCTTGACATTTGGCAATTTTATTTTCAGAGGGATTACCACTTTATCTCCTATTCCCATGATGTTTACCAAATCTACTTCCTTAGATTTCATGGGCATTTCTTCTGGAATATCCTTCGGGAGAATTCTCGCTAATTTGGAATTAACATCATCATATTCAGAAATAAGATTTTGGAGTTTGGCTGATAATTGCAACATTTCTGATCTTGTTAAATTAATAGATGATTCCAAACTGCTAATTTTCTTCTTGAGAGTATTGATTTCATCCATACCTGTATCTTGAGAAGCTTCTGTAATACTCAATGGTTTGAACATTGAATCAAACTCTCTTGTCTCGAAATACTCATCCTCAGTAACCCTTTTGGAAGGCAATTGTTTCTCTAAACTCTCCAGCTTTTCTTTCAATCTTCTCCTGGTTGTTAACTGGGATGGTGCAAGCTGGGCTAGCTGTGCCTTTATGTCATTAATTTGATTCTGCACATTATCTGTTTTATTGAAGCAAAACATCTTAATGTCAGCAATAAAAGTTTCATCAGAGTCAGAGGAATCAGATTCTAACTCTATTTCGCTGATATTAAGCAAATCCTCCACGTCTGAATCAGAAGAATCACTGGTTATTTCAAAATATTCTCCATCTGAGTGGGATATGAGATCCCAATCTTCTGGATTATGGACTGTAGTGAAAACGTGCATAATCTTTAACTGTTTTTTGTTCTTTTTGTCTTTGCATGCATTTGCATAATGGCCTTCTTTCCCACATATAAAACAGGTTACTCTTTTAGAAGGCTTTGCTCTTTTCCTAAATACTGTCCTCTTCTTTTGGGAAAACTTAAAAGGATAGTATTTTTTCTTTGGAGTATACTTGTCTGTCTTGCATGAGCATGAAACTTTAGGCACTCTCTTTTTAGATTTGCTACTGCATCCAAAATCATAAGTTTCTGCAAAATTATTACACAACTTTGTACTAAAATGCATCTGCTTTTTAAAATTCATTTTGGCTTTTTCTGATGCACATTCTCTTTGCAGAATTGAAACTATCATCTGATGTACTGCAGCAAATGAATAATTTTCAATTTGTACTTTGTTGGCCTCAATATACTGGTTAATCAAATCTGGAATTTTCCCTGGCATTGAAGCTATGTAATACCTTAGATAAGCAACATTGTGAGGATCTGCTGCTTGATAAAGGAGTTTTTTCATAACACAATAATAATCATGTAAATAATCTATGTTACACAATCTTTGCGATAAAAAGAGTTGACCATGATGTGCTGAATTCTCTGGCACAACTCCTATGAATTCATGTTTTAATGCATCAAAAATGGCTCTCAGGGGATCTGTTGGATAAGTGTGGTTTAAGCCTTTGCCATGGTCTGCCTCTTCATCTGGTCCTGATGATGAACCACACTTGTTGGTTTGAAACGCGTCGGCCAAAAAATTCTCTTATGTGATTTCTAACAAAAGACTTTGTTTAATTCATTATGGATCATAGAATCTTGAATACAAAAAGTAGATTTGTTGCTGATGTAATGGAATTTTTATTGTTGAATTGATGTTGATGTATTGATATTTTATTAGAGAAATCAAGTTGTTGTTGTTTTGTGCAGGGGTCGAGTTTAAAATATTTTGAAATGAGGACTTAGATGAGAAATAATTCGAGATAGCTTGGTGACAAAGGTATGGGTGTTCCTTGCCAATGGTGGTCGATAACTTTAGCTGAAGAAATAGAATTCTAATAGTCTAATAGGTATTGGGTGAGGCTTGTTGGGGGTTAAGGATTCCAGTGGATGGGTGTTCACAAAGTCGATTTAGTATGAGAAGCTTCCTTATTGGACATAGCTAACCATGATGATATAAAATGATTTCTTTGATTAATAAAATTTGATGCAAAGCAACAACAACAACAAAGGGTGGATTTGGATCCGAAGGGGTTTTTCCACCAGAGATTCTTGTGTCCATTGAACATGTGATTGTTTTTATTGTTCTATGGCTTTCATGTGATGGTCATGGTATTTATATTTTTTATTTACTCAATTGGTTAATACATTATATGAGCTAATCTACTAATAGCATAATGTGTGACTGAATCAGTAAATTATAAATGATTTTTAAAAGTATAAATATAGACCTTTTCACTATTGATTCACCCCGTCCCTCCCACCCCTCAATGAGCACATTTCCAATAGAGTGTAATTGGTTTGGCCCAAGAGTCATTAGAGAAATTTTGAGGTCTAAAATGGGCCTCAAAACAAAAATGTACAACCAAAATCAACTTTATGAGAACCAATAGGATTTAATATGATTAGGTCAACCATGGGGGATGATTCACCATTTTTGAAGTAAAAAAGTAAAAGTATTAAAAAAAAATCAACTCGTATTTTCAACTTATTTCCCTATGGTTTTACTTAAATTTTGAGTGAAAGCACTCGTTGGATGCATAATTTAATTCCTTATCCAAGGAGTACCCTTGTTGCATACTTTTTATAGGCCCCACTACATGAAAAATGAGAAAGACATGAAAAACGTGATTGCAATCACATTTTTCACGCATTTCACATTTTTCATGTAGCAGGGTCCATAGAAAGTATGTAACATGGGTACTCAGATGAGGAATTAAATTTCACTTCCAATGACTTATCCCACTCAAATTTTGAGTAAAATCGTAGGGAGATAAGTTGAAAATATGAGTTTAAAAAGTAGTTTTTTCTATTTTTCCTCTAAAATTTGATGATGTAATCTAATCTTATTTTATTACTTCCACTATTATTTTAAAATATTCCTTAGGAGGCTTGTTTTAGACCTCAAAATTCCTCTAATGGCACATTTGTTCCAACATGATCATTGGCATATCTAATGAATTTCTACATTAGAAAACTTGGATTTTAGTAGTAAGATTACTTTTACGATAATGAGTATCATATGTTGTAGAAAATGTTTGTATCTTTAGGATGGAATGACCATTGTCTCGCTGACAGTTAAGTACAATTCCTGGCGTGCATTTATTTGAGGCATACAATCCCTGCCTTTTACCGTATAAAATCAATCCAATTTGGAGCACTCATATATTGCAAAAATTTAATGAGGATGCTTTGTTGTCCACCCAAATTTAATGAGAATCTACTTCATGTTATGTGGGGAGTCGTGTTAGCCACACATTTCAAAGCTCTCTTAGGTCATGTATAAATAGGAAGAGACTTTTAATTTGTAAATCATAAACATTGGTGACAAGAGGAAGGAGTTCATTCTCTTTTACCTTTTGTTTTTTCTTGTTTGGAATTCTACTACTATTGAGGTAGAGTATCACTTTTGTGGAATTGATGCTTATGATGATTAAATTTTCTAGTTTACAAGGAACTATGTGTTTTTATGCGATCGTTTTTTAAGTTTTTATCTTTTAATATTGTTTTAACATTGAAATGTTATGTATTTTTTGAGGTATTATCATGGCATGTTAGCACCTGGGTAGATATTAAATATTGAATGCTAGTATAAAGGCCTTAGTTGATAGTGAATCCAACAAGTTCCTTCACTATCTTAAATCCTAGAATTTTAGTCACCATTTTCATGTGTGTTGGGAATTCTTATTCAAGACTTTTCCAATCAATGAGTGGCATTGAAACCCTAGATCTACCTAGACTTTAATGCCAAACAAAAATAAGAACTAGTCCTATTCGTCTCCATTATCCTTACCTATCTATCTTCAAACCCTAACTAGGTCACTTAACCTAATCTTAAACTTAAAACCATAAAAAATATGTCCAATATAGAAAAACCATAAAATATACCTTACCAACCCTATGCACTACATTTTTATCTATCCGTTGGCAACATTTAAACCTAATTACTACTAAAATAAGGTCATCCAACCTTACTTAATTATAGGGTGTTTTTTTTTTTTTTTTCCTTTCCTGTGGAAAAAGCCGCACTTCCTTTATTAAGAAAGACACTGCATTTTTCAAATGTGTTGCATATACAATATTTTAGTCATAGCCTGACCTTCATCAGCCCATTCAAAACTGTGTGCGCCATTTAAGGCTTTTAGAAAACCATAGAAGCTCTATAAATATAAAGTGATGCTCTTCGCAGAGAGCTCTATAACTATCTGTTCTAGTGAAAGTAAAAGCAGTGGATATTTACATATGGCTATTGGCTACTGATCCAAAAAATACTTAATTATGGGGTTTTAACCAAGAAACTAAAAGTTTCAACTGTGAAAATTCAAATTTGATTTTTCTTAGTCCATCCCTTGTTCCCAAACATTCCTGGTGTGCATTTATTTGAGACACACAAACCCTGCTTTTTTCCCTATGAAATCCATGCAATTTGGTGTATTCTTGAGCAATGGAAACATACATGTGAAAAATAAAAATAAAAATATTGAATTGTATTAATTTTACCTATGATAAAAAATTACTCTCTAAGTTGAATCATTCAATTTGGCTTTGAAATGAAGGTTGAGCATGAATTTGTGTGAAGTAGGCGAAAATTGCCTTGCTTCACTAAAATGCACACCCAAGCTTCATTTAGTGGCCAATCTAATTGATTAAAAATGTAGATTGTTTATTTAATAATTTTACACACCTTTAAATTGTTATATCCTTACTTCGAGCTTAAATATTTATACTTCAGATTTCATACAAGATTTTAAGTTTTGCTTCAACTTGCCTTACGTGAAAGTTATGTATAAGTGGGAAACATAGTTATGTAGAATATTTGTAAAAAAGGATGCAAGGTTATATCCTAAGGTTAGGATGTTTCCAATCATGTCCTATTTCAAATTTCATTACCAATACTATAATTGGTTTGTCTTGGGAGTGCATATTTGTTCCGACTATGATCATTGATAGATATAATCATTGCTATACTTGGATTTCATTGTATGATAGTTCCTTTATGAAAATGACTATGATATGTTGCATAAAATGGTTTTATATTTAGGTTAGAATGATCATTATCGCACAATAAATTAAGTATAGGTCTTGGCCTGTATTTATTTGAAGCACACAAACCTTCACTTTAACCCTACGAAATCGGTCCAATTTGGCATATTCCTACACACTATATTTTTTGTGTGCAAAATTACTGTTAATTATGTGTAAAAAATACTCTCCAATATGAATCATTCAATTTGTACAGTAATGAAGGTTAGGCATGCATTTTTGTGAAGTAAGCCAAAATTGCATTGCTTAACTAAAATGCATGCTAAGGCTTCATTTGTTGGCAAATTTGATTGATTCAAATTATAAACTATTTACTTAACTACTTTAGACACTTTTGAATTATTATATGCTTGATTTGATCCTAAATAACGTTGCTTCAGATTTCATACAACATTCCAAGTTTTGTTTCAACTTGCATTATGTCAAATTTATGTATAGGTTTTTCTTCAACTTGTTGTTGGGTAGAACAATTGTCCTTTTGATTCAAAGCAATAGTTCCAACTTTTCAAATTAATTATCAATCTCATTATGGTTTGTTATTGCAAGGTTGTTACACAAAATATATGCAATAGATGATGGCTAGTGCTAATGAATGTCAAACTCAATCATTATAATCACACTCTCATCAACTCAACACTTTAGTTGTTACACTCTCAAACCTTGTTCACACTCTCAAGAAATAAACACCCAAAGCGAAATAAAACCACTACGTCACATTTTCACTCTTATTGAGAAAATAACAACACTCATGGAAACCATTCTGTAAATAAATGTTGAAATACACATTCAAATGAAATGAACACCATCAAATTGTAACAATAATTAAATAACTTTCACACTAACAAAGGGATTGGTCCAAGACCTATGATGTTACACAATACATAGGTTATAAATATGCAACCATTAAAGCATCAACAAGACTAATAATAATGTCAAGAACAATCACATATGAATTATAACTAAGGTGAACTAAATCAAACAACTACAATACCTTCCTAACTAGTGAGCCCTACCAAGAATTAGGACCCTTCCTTCCTAACAACGGTTGGTACATTACATGACACACAAGCTAGTCAATAGAAAGGTATGGTGTGACAAATTATTGAGATTTCATTAATGAAACATATAGGATTACAATGTTGGTTCTCTCCTGCTCCATCACTATCTATATATTTATATATATTTATCTCGTGCACACTGAGAGTACACCTCTTTATAATTTCAAATTGCAATGATAAGATCATAGTGAGAATCTCTTTATTCTCATGAGAACTAATTTCATAGTACATAATTAGTAATTTGATAACAATTTCCAAGGTTAGGAAAAAGTTGTAATAGTTTTTCCAAGTTACAATAATTATCAATTGAAAATCCTAACTATTTCAGTTGTGTTGTCTATAGACTTCTCCTTTGACAGTTGAACTATTTTTTGACCAAATGCTTTCCAAATTGATCTTCATAACTAATTGAAGGAGGTTAGCATGTCGAGAAAAGTTCTTTATGTGTAACAACAAATCTCAATGAGTCATTGTCCTTTCCTTGGCGAGGCAAAACTACAAAGTGTAATGTTGCAAAAGCATCTCAATAGACCACAAACCCTGTAACAACCCAATTGTCAGTTTTACAAGAAAAAGTGCCTAAAATAATAATTCTCATACCAAATTACAAGTAGAATTGGATCCTAAGGATGACATATAGACATACCTAGGTTGATATTATTTTTTACAGTGGCATAGTATGGTCTTGAGAATTAAAAAGGTAAAGAAAATGTAGGAAAATGAGTGCTAAAAGATGCTAATTTCACGTCTCGACATCTACCCCCAACTTAAGTATCTGCATGTCCATATCCCCATGATTTCATGTCCCAACATCCCTATCCCACTATGCTTTAACTGCTAGTTCTTATGTAATAACATCTTCCGTAGGTTCTGGTGGAACAACATTTTGGAGTTCTTCATCTTACTCTCCAACTTGAATTCCAACTAAAATAATGGTTTTCCTTTCACAATATGCTTCCTCCAACACTTATTTACATCCATCACATAATCTAAATGAAATTACTTCTGTCGGGGTTTCTAATCAATTTTGTTTTCTAGACTAAAGTTGTCCTTCATCGATGGTAAGTTGTTTCCTTAAATTCTCATTTTCCCCTTTCAATTTATTAATTTGCTCAATAAGGAGGTCAAATTCAAACTTATCTAGTAGAGAGACATCTTCTTGTTCCTTTTCTAGCTCTTCCTCTTTCTATTATTCCTTAGGTCCCTTTGATTCAGCTAGAACAACATGAACTTTAGGTGTCGGGGTATGTTCTTTTACAAATTATTCCTTTTTCTCTTCATTTTGTTGTCCCTTAGACTCCTTTGATTCTGATGTATCATTGCATTCCTTATATATTGGAGTAGCTGAGGGTGTAACAATTACCCACACTCTCGTCTTAGCATTCTTTCCACCAAATGGCTTCTTCAATTTCCTCTTTTTCAGAGCAGTTTGTACATGATCAATTCATATAATAATATTTACATGAAAAATATTGATAAAAAATATATTACGGAAAACTTCCCAAATCCTCTCAACAACTTCCCCTCAACTATCAAAATCTATATTTACTTCTCTTATTTAACATTAATAATATATTAAATAAAAATAAATATTTATATTAAATATATTTGGTCAAAATACACATTTTCCATTACAATATTATCAATCTTAATTGCATATTACTGAATTTGGAGATTAAAAAAGTATTACCTAACGAATTTAAAGATTAAAAAAACTATTACCTGTGGATAAACTATTAATGTAAAATAATATAACACGATGTATTATTGGATGTGAACATCTTAAATTGAATTATATGCTATAAGCAATACATATCTCTATATGTGCCGCACGACTCCGCCATGTGAGCATTGCCTCTATATGCACTTTATATTATTTGTCTCAATCATACCTTCATGACTTGTTTTATGCCCTTCGTCACGTTTTTAAACCTGATTTTATTCACACACAAAACTTTTCGCATGGATTTGATCTTAAGGGGTCGATGTATAAGGTGTTTTTTTAAATGGTGGTGTTGTGATGCAAATTGTGGCAATACATGTGAACTGGAATCTATTTTTTAATGTAATACATTATATAAACAACATTATATGTTTCGTTTTTTAATATGGAGAGTTGGCTTTCAGAATTTGATTAATTTGATGTTATGTTTTTCAATGCATAACAAGTCCCACAAAAGTTTTTAAGTCCCACAAAAGTTATAACAAGTCTTATTTTGGAGATGATAATTAACTTTGAATAATATTTGCAATTATGTGCAGGGGCACTTCTCTTAGAAGTTTGACCCCATTTTGGCAATTGTTTCTTCCCATTAGTTTTTGTCTAACTCCCCGACCATCTATCTTATACACGTTTGCAAGATGTTCATTAAACTTAGTGTTTATTTCATTAATAATTAATTAATAAATTTTAAAAAGTATCAATTAAAAAAAATAGTATAGATTTATTTTAAATACGGTTTTAACATAAAATGAAAAGATCTAACCTTTTCATGTACAAATTTAAATTTATAAGAGTCGATATTATTTAAATGTTTTGTATAGTGAAAATTTCAATTTTGATGACGAACACACAAGGTTACACATCATGGAACGATTGGTATAGGGCATATAGATATGAAGGTGGGTAGTTAGTAAGAGTAAAAGGTAAAGGCACATCATGGAACAATTAGTATAGGGCATATAGGTGTGAAGGTGGGTAGTTGGTAAGAGTAAAAGGTAAAGGCTAGGTTACACATCGTGGAACAATTGGTATAGGGCATATAGGTGTGAAGGTGGGTAGTTGGTAAGAGAAAAAGGTAAAGACTAGGTTATAAGTGCTCCTCTGGCTATCCCTACAAAAACAGTATTTCTGCCTCCAGATTAGGGCATCCATAACAAAACAAAAATAAGATAAAAGTGAAAATTTTAATATAGTGTCATACTAACGAAACATGATTTAAGTAAATGTGAGAAAAAACATATTCTAGTTGTAAAATAAATCTCTGAACTCAATTAAAAATTATCAATTGAAAAAAATATCAAAATAACCTTATATCTTACTACCTAAAGAATATTATACAATAATTTTATAATAAAAATTAATTAATAAACAAAAAAAACTAGAAAAACACATGCAGATATTGTAAATGTAATAATAACCGTTGTAAATATAATAATAATCACTTAATATAAAAAGCAAATTCAACAAAACTATTTCAATAATCATAACCACAACCTAACAAACTCAAAAAAACCATTTCAATAATCATAACCACTGATGCAAGAGCATCCAACTCAGGCACCATGACCGGGTGTCAGTCTCGGCCAGGTCACAGAGAAGTTAAATTTACTTTTATTAGTCTTTACGCTGGTTGACAGGAAAGTAGGTAGGGCTTTTACTCTTATTCTCTTTCACTTAGTTAAAAGTAGTTGAACAGTTAGGAATATGTGTTCGTTTGTTGTTAACAGGTCAAGATTATTATTTTATTTTAAAAGGAAAAAGACAATGTATCTGAAAAGAAAATCCTGTCATAATGTGGGATGAATGACCAACAACTAAATAATTGTAAAAGTTTAACTGAAAAACAATTGTACAGTTTCATTAACTGGAACAGAAAAGCTATAAATGTAACAGGACTAAATGATGGAGGGGTTCAGTTCAAGACCACTCACACTCAAATAAAAAGTAACAATAGAGAAATCAAGATTGTTGTCCATCTGCGTGTCTATTTTCATTTACTAAGTTTTGATTGAAAGCAGTTTGAGTATATAGCCACTAACTACAGATTCTGTAAAATAGTCCTTTTCTTTTATGTTTCCTGAGAGGAATAACCAATTCATTTAACAATATTAAAGAACAGAAACAACACGAGAGTTTGCAGTCTTTCTGTAACAATGAACGAAGACAAAACTAGGAGCAACACAACCAGAACTTTTAGAAGCCAAGAAATCAAGTTCGAACAAAACTTCCACTATTCTATTTTGAAGACAGTCTTATAAAATTATCAACACATTTACAGAACTAGGCAAAGTAACACAATATATTTCAATTAACAAACCGAAGATACGTAACAGCAATTCCAACGACGAGACCGAAGAAAACAAGTCACGAACGAGCCCAGGTAAATTAAATTTCATATTATTACATCGTTCTGAATTGTTCTCCTTTCTAGAACTGCAAAGGCCCAAGTAATAGAATCATAGAACCAGACTGTATACACCTAAAACCGTGAACGTCCAAACCCTAAACTATAAAGCCTGGGAGAGGGTTTTGACTACGATATACAAATACAGTAGAATACGCATAGACCGAGGACGATGAAACCCTAGGTGAGGGTTTGGAGGAGCATTGCGGTTACAAACCGAAGAAAGCGACCAGGATCCAGTGGATATGGAAATAGGAAGGCGAGGTCGTGGTCGAGGTGCCTGAAGGTTGGCAGAGGAAGGGTTGAGAGAGGACATTCGAGTTCTTGTTGCCCGTTTGTAGGTAGTGGAAGCAGGGAGAAGAAGAGACCTAGAGGTGGTTAATGAAAGCGAGGAGGAACCCGAAGCAACAGCAGATAGACCAGAAGGTGAGAGCCCAAAAGTGAGATTGTTGAGATCTGTTCTAGTAGTAAGTAGTAAACCTAAGCCAGAACTCCCAACCTATGACAGTAGTCTGTCTATTGAGGTTTTATTGGATTGGATCAGTGAGATGGATAAGTATTTTGAGTGCAAGAAAATCAGCGAAGACCGTAGAGTAAGGTTCATTGCGACGAAACTAAAGGGACACGCAGCCCTATGGTGGGATAGTGTCCAGAACGAGAGGAAAATATTGAACAAGCTGCCGATCAAAGCCTGGTCAAGGATGGTGGCCAAGTTAAAGGGCAGATTTCTACCAAAGGACTATCAGATTGCACTACATAGGCAGGTGTAGAATCTGAAACAGAAAGGATTGACGGTGAGGGAATATACGGAGGAGTTCTGTCGAGTGAATTTGTGAGCCGGATATACAGAGGATACAACAGAAAGGACAGCCAGGTATGTTAATGGGCTAAGGTTGGATATTTTGGATGAAATCAGTATTTTGTCACCAAATAACACTGAGGAAGCGTATCGGAGTGCGATGAAGGCTGAGGAGAAAATTACCAGAAGACAGAACGCCCGGAGAGGACGAGGAGCCAGCAGAGGGAAAGGCCAGTCCTATGGAAGAGGGCAGACTGCTAGTAATAATGAGGAAGGTAGCAGTTCCAGAGCTTCTGGATCAGCGGGCAGAGGTGGTAGTGCAAGAGGTGGAAGGTCATCCCAGCGGGGCAGAGGTAACGACCAAGGAAGAGGGGCTGGTTACCAATGTTATCAGTGTCACAAATGGGGACATAGATCGTTTGAATGTCTGGAAGCAGAATAAGCTGGACAACGGGGTGCATATGTGGCATAGCCAGAAGAAGCGGCAGCACCTCCCAAAGAAGCAGAAAATGCTCCAGAGGCAGGGGAAGCCTTAGTGCTTCATAAGGTGTTGTTAAAACCAGTCAAGGAGATCATCGACCAGACACAACAAAAGGCTTTATTTAGAACAGTTTGTAAGTCGCGAGGTAAGTGCTGTAAATTAATTATTAACAGTGGTAGTACTGATAATTTAGTGTCCACAAAGATGGTAGAAAAGCTGGAGTTGAAGCGTTTGAAACAACACAACCCCTATAGAGTTTCATGGCTGCAAAAGGGCCATTAGTTACTGGTAGATGAACAGTGCGAGGTGGAGTTTCAAATAGGTAGATATAAGGAAAAAGTTGTTTGTGACATCATGCCAATGGATATATGTCACATACTACTGGGCAGACCTTAGCAGTACGACAAGGAAGTGGTACACGATGGATTGACGAACTGTTATAAATTTGTGAAGGATGGAATCAAGCATATGCTTGTACCCATCAAGGAAGAAGGGACAATAGGGACAAGTGAACCAAGGGCATTGTTGGTTAGTGGGAAATAGTTTCTGAAACAAGTTGAAAATAGTGAGATAGGTTAAGCAGTTGTAAAGAAAGCAAGGATAGTGTTATTGCATACGGAAGTATCAGATTTACCTATGGAAATCCAGGAGATGTGCAGGAGTTTATAGATATAGCTGTAGATGATTTGCTAGATAAATTACCCCCCAAAAGAAGCATCAATCATCATATTGACTAGATACCCGGAGTTAGTTTGCCAAACAAAGCGGCATACTGAATGAGCCCCAAAGATAATGAAGAAATTAGAAAGCAGGTGCAAGAGCTGTTGGACAAGGGATTGATAAGGGAAAGCTTAAGCCCTTGTGCTGTTCCAACAGTCCTTGCTCCCAGAAGGGAGGAGAGTGGCGGATGTGCACTAGCTCAAGGGCTATCAACAAGATCACCATTCGGTACAGGTTTCCACTACCACGGATGGATGATATGATGGATTTTTTAAGCGGGGCGGCGTATTTCTCCAAGATAGACTTGAAGAGCAGGTACCATCAAATTTTGATATGAGAGGGGGACGAATGGAAGACAGCCTTTAAGACGAATGAGGGGCTGTACGAATGGCTGGTCATACCATTTAGGCTGAGCAATGCGCCCAGTACATTCATGAGGCTAATGAATGAGATGTTGAAGGAGTACATTGGAAAGTTTGTGATAGTATATTTGGATGACATACTTATTTTTAGCAAGACAAGGGAAGAGCACCTTCAACATGTGCGTAAGGTGATGGAGAAATTACAGCAGAATAAACTGCTAATAAATTTGAAGAAATGTACTTTTCCGTAGAATGAATTAATTTATTTTGGGATTGTAATAGCATAGAATGAACTGAAGATGGATTCGAAGAAGGTGGCAGCAATAGTGAATTGGCCATCTCTGAAAAATTTATTCGAGGTACGTAGCTTTCACAGATTAGCGAGCTTTTATAGAAAATTCATAAAGAATTTCAGAGAAAAAAGTGCACCAATGTTGGACACCATTAAAAAGGCCAGTCAACCTTTTCGATGGAAAGACGTAGCAGAAAAAAGTTTCCAGTTGGTAAAGAAGAAGATTACTGAGAGGTCGATTGTGAGATTACTAGATTTCAAGAAGTTATTTCAGATTCGTTGTGTTGCTAGCGGGACAGCAATTGGAGCTGTACTCAGCCAGGAGGATAAGCCTGTAGCGTTTTTCAGTGAAAAGCTGAATGAAAGTCCACAGAAATATTCATCGTATGATAAGGAGTTCTATGCTGTTATACAGGCATTATCTGTTGGGAAATGAATTCGTGCTATTCTCAGATAATTCTACACTACAATATGTAATGCAATAGCACAAACTGAACCACAAACATGCCAAATGGGTGGAGTATCTACAGAGTTTCAATTTTTTATTAAAACATATTAGCAAATAAACAAATAAAGTAGTGGATGCGCCAAGTAGGAAAGCTCTACTTCTACAAGAAAGCACTGTGCAAGTGCTGGGTTTTGAGCATTTACGAGATTTATACCAGACTGATACAGATTTTAAGGAGGCCTATGAGGCATACCCGAACCCCTTGGTGAGAGATAACAGCCCTTGGTTGGATTACAATCTATAGGAGAAGTTGTTGTTTAGGGGAGGACAGTTGTGCATACCTGACTGCTCGATGAGGGAGAATATTATTCGAGAGAAGCATAGCAAAGGTTTGGCTGGGCATTTTGGTGTGGACAAGACACTTGAGCAGCTCAGACATTTCTACTTTTGGCCAAAGATGTAGAGGGATGTGCGATGATTCGTGGCCAGATGCAAAGTGTGCTAGTTGGCAAAGGGTCACAGTCAAAACACGAGATTGTACACACCGTTACCTGTTCTAGGCAGACCATGGGATTCAGTCAGCTTGGACTTTGTCCTAGGTCTACCTTAGACACAGAGAGGGTATGACTCGGTGGTGGTGGTGGTGGACAGGTTCTCGAAAATGGCGCATTTCATCCCTTGCAGGAAAACTAGTGATGCCACCCACGTGGCCCACTTGTTTTTCAATGCGATTGTTAGGTTACATGGGTTGCCTAAATCCATTCTGTCTGACAGGGATGTGAAGTTCACGGGACACTTTTGGCGTACCCTATGGAAGAAAATGGCTACACGACTGAGTTATATTTCTGCTTATCATCCACAAGCGGACGGCCAAACAGAAGTTGTAAACATGAGTTTAGGGAATCTGCTAGAAGTCTGGTGGGAGAGAATTCACAGATGTGGGATCGAGTGCTGGCACAGGCAGAATTCAATTACAACGATTCACCTAACCACAGCACAGGTTTCAACGCTTTTCAGATCCTGTACAACATGCATCCTCGCGGAGTGCATGAATTGCGGAATATTGGACTGCAGGAAAGGCGTAGCGCAGATGGAGAAGATTTCGCTAACGCAATGAGGGATTTACATGAACATGTGAAAATCAAGTTACAGGACAACAGCCTAAAATATAAACGACAAGCAGATTTGAAGAGAAGGGAAGCACAATTTAATGTCGGAGATGAAGTCCTTGTGCATTTGCGCAAGGAGCACTTTCCTAAAGGTACATACAATAAACTGAAGTACAAGATGATAGGACCCTACAAAGTCCTTCGAAAATTTTCAGCAAATGCCTATGAGATCCAGTTGCCACCTGGAATAGGCATTTCGCCTATATTTAATGTAGCAGACTTGTTTCCCTACACGGCTGACCCAGAGGAGAAGGAAGAATATGGAACCATGCGGCCTACACGGAATACCCAAGATGGAGGAGAAGCTTGGATGAGACAAATTCCTTACGTTCAACCTCCCGAGATCAAGCGCATTCTCAATACTCAGGTGTCCAAATGAACTCAGCGGAAGGAATATCTGCAATACCTAGTCAAGTGGAAGAACCATCCTATTGAGGATAGTTCGTGGCTTGATGCCAGGCAAATTGAGCAGACAAGTTCTTCAATTGAGAAGCTCATGGACCGGAGTCATTATTTTCTTTTGCCCAGGAGCCTGATGCAGGAGCATCCAACTCAGGCACCATGACCAGGTGTCGATCTCGGCCAGGTCATAGAAAATTTAAATTTACTTTTATTAGTCTTTATGTTGGTTGACAGGAAAGTAGGTAGGGCTTTTACTTTTAATCTCTTTCACTTAGTTAAAGGTAGTTGAACAGTTAGGAATATGTGTTTGTCTGTTGTTAACAAGTCAATATTATTCTTTTATTTTAAAAGGAAAAAGACAATGTATCTGAAAAGAAAATCCTGTCATAATGTGGGACGAATGATTAGCAACTAAATAACTGTAAAAGTTTAACTGAAAAACAATTGTACAATTTCATTAACTGGAACAGAAAAGCTATAAATGTAACAGGACTAAATGATGGAGGGGTTCAGTTCAAGACCACTCACACTCAAATAAAAAGTAACAATAGAGAAATCAAGATTGTTGTCCATCTGTGTGTCTATTTTCATTTACTAAGTTTCGATTGAAAGCAGTTTGAGTATATAGCCACTAACTACAGATTCTGTAAAATAGTCCTTTTCTTTTATGTTTCCCGATAGGAATAACCAATTCATTTAACAATATTAAAGAACAGAAATAGCACGAGAGTTTGCAGTCTTTCTATAACAGTGAACGAAGACAAAACCAGGAGCAACACAACCAGAACTTTTACAGGCCAAGAAATCAAGTCCGAATGAAACTTCCACTATTCTATTTTGAAGACAGTCTTCTAAAAATATCAGCACATTTACAGAACTCGGCAAAGCAACACAATATATTTCAATTAACAAACCGAAGATACGTAACAGTAGTTCCAACGATGAGACTAAAGAAAACAAGTCATGGACAAGCCCAGGTAAATTAAATTTCATATTATTACATCATTCTGAATTGTTCTCCTTTCCAGAACTGCAAAGGCCCGAGTAATAGAATCACAGAACCAGACTGTATACACCTAAAACCGTGAACGTCCAAACCCTAAACTATAAACCTTGGGAGAGGGTTTTGACTACGATATGCAAATACAGTAGAAGACACATAGACCGAGGATGATGAAACCCTAGGTGAGGGTTTGGAGGAGCATTGCTGTTACAAACCAAAGAAAGCGACCAGGATCTAGTGGAAACCAGAGTTCCAGAATAACAGAGCAGTGCTCATAGAGGACTATTCAACAAGAGTGTTGGACTACCCACCTAATCTAAAGACAGAGTTAAAAGACCCAGACGAAGAACTAACAAGAATTGAGAGGAGGCAGAGCCTACCGAATAAAACCGAGATGAGTATAGCCAAACCCTCCCACTGCAACTCTTAGTACCTGTAGAACCAACGTTACCCAGTGTTAGCCGATACATCACAACAGGAATGGAAATATAGAACGGGGAAGAAAAAGACCGAACTGTCAAAAACCGTAACCATTACCTGAGAGTTTGTAGTAGCGTCGCAGACAGGCGTTCCAACAACAGTATCGGTTAACTGTGGCGAATAAGGAGCAAGCAGGGTTAGAAATTGAGGGAGGAAGCTTTGATAGTTGAAGCAGAGACAGAGTAAATACCTGTGTGTCGCACCGGAATCCGAAGGAAGCCATTGAGCCAACCTGGGAACAAGCAAATGTTGAAAACGCCATCCAGAATAAGAATACCAGTACAGAAGTTCATATAAAGTAGCCTGTAGACACCACGACAGAGAGAAGTCGAAGCTCAACAGAGGACTTACCTAAGCCACCATTAGACAAGCCAGAACAGTCTACAGACCAAGGAGCAAACACCAGCATGAACATAGCGATGAACAACCAGAAATGCCCACGACTTATAGAATAACTGCCCACTGAGTCTTGCAGAGCCCGGGGAACAAACCCTCGGCAAACTATAGAAAATGACCGGGAGAGCTAACGAACAAGGGAAATGAGCCTAGGAATGAGCGGGAAGCGCAAACACCCAGGCAAGTACTACCCATTATTATCTCATTGAATGCCATATCAACCGAAAGCCAAAATATATGTCGCATTTCATACATGTGTCAACTTTACCATATGATTTAATCAACCACACAAATATTATAGAATCATTCCCATACGTTAGTCAAACATAACAAATCATCACCCTATTATAGTTTTATAAAAGTGTTGGGCTGGGTGCCATCAACCACAATATAAGGCGCTTCAAAATAAAAAACAATAAACAAATCGTGATCACAATGTAAATTAATAAATTGATAAATTGGATTGAAATTTTAAAATAAATAAATAAACCAACCAATCACCCAATGCCTCTAAAAAGATACCGAGAGTACAACAAGATCATAAGAAAATTTTGATTTTCACCAAAACTATGAATTTGAAATATGCTTCTCAATTTTAACTTATCTACACCTCGTCATATTGCAGATACTCTTAACTTTAAGAATACATAAATCAACATTAAAAGGTGATTCATGCAAATAGGTGCGAGATGATGTTTAAAGTGTATTACTCATTTAGATATGCTCTAGTGTAGGTTAGGAAGGTGTTTTATTATTCAAGACTTCATTAAATGAACTTTTGATTTATATATGATTCCATAAAATTATATGTGGTTTATTATGCAACCAACCCATAATTTGTTTTTAGTTTATTATGCAACCAACCTATATTATTAGATCAAAATGAACTTAATTATTAAAATTTTATATGATTAATTTTTTATTAAAATAATTGTGTTAATTTTTACATTAAATATTAATACAATTATATAGAAAAAGTTGATAAACATTTATAGGTATTAAAATAATCATTTTATAATGTATTAGTTGTTTTTAAATGTCAATCAAATCTTAATGATGTGATTAATCCGAAAATTATGTATTTACAATATGGATCACAAAAGGCTTAGATCTAACACTCATAATACATTTCATAGTGTCAAAATTAAAAAGATAAAAAATAATATAGAATTACTTTATTTTAAATTATTGATGATGATGATGATGATGATGGTCAACGTCCACTGAGACCAAACTTTCGTCTATCGGACCAAAAGAAACGAATTATTTAGTTTGATTTAAGATTTTATTCCTATTCTCAAAAATCTTGGAGAGAAGCCTCCGGAGCTCACTATAATTTTGACATCATAAAAGGCTAGGAAGGTCAGTATTGCAACAAAGATTTTGAAACTGAGATCTAATGTGGTTGTACGCGGGGCACTCTAAGAGGAAGTGATTTTCATCCTCGATGTTCGTATTCTCATAGAGATCGCAGAACATTTCCATCCATGGTGTTTTAGGAACTGCCAAACGACTTGTTTCAATATGGAGCTCATGAGAGTTCATTCTAATCTTGCTATATTAATTTTCTTCTTTGAGCTAGTTAAAACAGAGAGATACTTTTGATCTTCTAGGGTGGGGTTGGTGACCTACTTATAATATCTTAATTTTCTTTAAGCTGCTAAATCTTTCTCACACCACATTTTTTCTTTGAACTTAGAAGAAACAATATATTTAATGTTATTAATTTTTTGCAATGCAACATTCTCATTGATCTCCCAATGGTTTAACCAGGCCTTGATGCCTTTATACCAACCTCGTTTGAGCCTTAGGTCGTTTTGGTTGGAATTTAAATCTAGCTTAGGAAGTCTATGGTCTCCTATGTTATTGAGTTTGTGCTTGTACAATAAAAGCCTAGTCATAGCTAGGCCCTCGATAGGGGAAAGACCCACTTCTATAAGGAGAATATGATAGGGTGTGTTGCTTTTAATTTTGAGGTTATGCATTATAAAACGCTTCTGGATTTTCTCAATCTTTCTCTAGGATTCTTTAGAGATGATACAACCCCAAACCTCACATCCATATAAGATAACCGAAGTGACTAAAGTTTCAAAGAGGAACTTCTTTCTATCCCACATTATGAGGTTTGTCATTTTACAATTATTTTCAAGACCAAAATAAGCTTTCCATCCCCCATTAATCCTTTTCTCAATGTTATAGTTCCAGTTGAACTTGTGATGAATATCAATTCCTAGGTACTTGTAGGAAGACACTTCATCCAAGTTACTATTGTCATACATAAAATTAGCGTAAGTGTCCTTCTTGGATTTGATAATCATAACTTTTGTTTTGTTAGTGTTAACAATGATACCCATGGTAGAGCATAAATCCTTAAGAAGTCTAAGTTGCTTATCAAGATCAGATGGGCACCTTGCGAGAAGAACAATATCGTCAGTGTAGAGAAGAAGGATGATGACTATCCCAACTAAGATCATGCCAGCACATCCTACTTCCTCTAAACAACCTTCTAGCTTGTCGATGTAAATGCCAAATAGGGTAGGGGAGAGGAGGCAACCTTGTTTAACTCCGATATTACACTTAATATCTTTTGACCACCCCTCATTGCTTTTTAAATTGGAAATTACATTCTTGTATAGCCTTATAGTGGCAAATCTCAACTTAAAAGGAACCTTTAGCTCTTCTAATCTGTTCCAAAGGTTGTTTCTAGGAACCGTATCGAAAACCTTTTTAAAGTCCACAAAGCAACAAAAGAGGTTGAATTTATCATTGCGGCATTCCTCCACAATGATCTTAAGCGTAACAAGGTGGTCTGTTGTTGAGTGTTGCTTTCTAAAACCCCCTTGGCCTTTACCCTGCTTACCTTCACTTTCAAGCCATATGCTCAACTTCCTTTCCAAAATAATATCATATAACTTGGCTAGGAGAGGACTAATCATAGTTGTCTGATATATTATAAAAAATAATATATATATATATATATATATATATATATATAATATATATATTATTACAATGAAAATTTACATTTAATTTTCTATGTTGATTCTTGATATATAGATAGGCTTTGTTACATTATTATGGGCCAATAAAATGACTTACTAATACCACATTCTAGAAAAATCATCTCATATTCATATGACACATGTTCAAATGACTTTTCTTAATATATCTAATTAATTAAAATAAAAAAGAATATCATAACTACTTTGAAAATAAATCTTATTTTTTTTGAATAAAAATATTCTAAAATATTTCATGTAACCATCTATTTAGTAATTAAATTAAAATACTAAAAATTCTATTCCAAAATAAAAATATTACAAATGATAAATAACCATGTATATCATTATCTATTAAATTAAATGGTAAATTTTATTGTGCTACTATGTAGGACTCAAATTACCCCATCCTTAGAATGGAATAAATGAAGGACTAAATAAAATTGCTTAGATTATAATAATTTTAAAAATTTAAATAGATTTAAGCCTCAAAATTAATAAAAAATAAAAGTTACCATCAGGATGCTAAGGAGATTGGATAGCCTTGTAATATTGAACAGTGCGAGTCTTTGTTGTGACACAACCGGAACCCTGCAGTGGGACCTTTTTCTCGTTGCTTGTGGGGCTTAAGCACTAGGTGTTTAGCTAACCCTCAGTTTGATACTATCCCACAAGACCCAACCCATTGGCAGCTCTCCCTCGTTTAGCCCTTACTTATTTCCGATGATTACGATCAATGGGAGTAAATCCATAGTGCACGTGGATCCTGCTAGGGCATCCCCATGTGACGTAAGCGGAAGAAGGGGGCAATGGTCTAGGCCCACCAATTTTCACCAACAGCTTGGATCAACTGGTGAAGATCGATGGGCTATTGTCAGCTAAAGGACGTGGGCACAATTAGGCTCCGTCCTCGCGACAAACGCAAGAATATGTCCACCAAGCAAAACGTAGTTGTAACAAATAGTCCTCGGAGATTCGTATAAGTGTTGTCCCCATTCTAGAAGACTAGATGCCACTTTAAATTATCGGTTAATTAAATTTTTCTTCTAAAGACATTTCAACAAAGCTAACTACTTCTTACGATTTAAATTATCTTTTGATATTCTTAATACTTTTTAATCAAAAGAAAAGAAAATTTTGTGGATGCTTTTGCATTACATCTCCACAAAATAAAAAAGTTCCATAAACCTTTGTCTGTGAGATATTCAATGGATATGTTATGTTTTTGGATCTCTACAATATTCATCCAAGTTGCATTATTAGGTAGAAGACCTTTCCACTTGACCAAATACTCATAGTAATCTTTCTCTCTAATTCTCTTGACAACTATTTGATCAAGGATCTTTTCCATCTGTAACTTTTTGGCTATAGATAATTGTTTCTTCCAATAAATTTTCTGTTGCTCCTCTCTGTCATGTGATTCAGGTTCTCTATAAGTATATAGATGTACAACATCAAATATAGGCGAGATTCCAATATCGGGTGGTAATTCAATCTCAT
>APFE030092093.1:0-12344 GCA_000404065.3 Pinus taeda
AGTTTGACATGAAGAGCAGAGGTATGAGGCTTGACAAGGAGGATAATATGACTATTGATGGAGCCATATTAACTGCAGATAGTCATGGTGACAAATTTCAGTGTAACACTTAACTTCATCCTTTTCCCCCATCTTAATATTTTTGAACTCTTTTAATAACATTGTTGTTATACGGGATTTACGATTGTAGACAAAAGTATCTCCCCTAGGTCAGTGGCTAACCTAGAACAACATAGAGACAATGAACAAGATGCTTTTCCTTAAATTAAATAGATGACGGAGTGAGGGCTACCTAGAATCCTTCACACACTTCACTCCTTCTTTAGCTTGGAAGCTCCAATTCCATCTCTGAATGCCAAAATTAGGACCTGCACAATCAGATAGCACAAGCCAAGAAACTACGAATTCTATGTAGTATCATCTAAGTACTTCATTCAATATAACAAAATGGTATGGGAATAAGTGAAATAACAACATCACATATAGGAAAAAAATGAATTAATTGGATTAAAATAAATGGAAGGAGATTACAACCATAAGTAGCAGTTGATCTTGTAGAAGAGCTCCTCCAAGTTGTTGACTTGTCCTTTCCTTGTCACAATATGAACCTCCAATCACCCTATATGCATGAGATGATGACCACTCACTACAATAGCATAAGAGCATAATTACTCTCCAAAATCCAACCCCTAGCGAAATAGAAGGCTAGGAATATATAGATAAATAGGGTAAGTTGGGAGTTCTTATCCAATTACCAATCTAGGGTAAGAGATCTACCTTTGATGGAGGGATATGATCAAAGGATAAGTGGTGAAAAATACAAAGTAGGGAATGATAGGATCTGAATGTTTTATCCAAGGTAAGTAGTTAAAACAACTTCTGAAAACTCCTATAAGGGGAAGCTTCCAGAATCCCGATCATTCTCCCAGATTTCTAAAGCTAACGAAAGTGAAAAGGGAAGCAACTTGCTAATGACCAACACAGGCCATAGTGGAGCAACCTATTATTTAATACACCCCAGTAGGCTTACAGGGAGCCTTGGTCCTCAAACTGGCTCAAATGATTTATTTTAGGGCTGAAATTATGGTGGATGAAGGGAACATGCTTAGGGCTTTGTGAAAGATGGTGAAAAAGGGGAATAGGATGTTGATTGATCCCATTAAGAGGCTCACTGATCGTATGTGATAAAATGGCCTATAAAAATGGTGGGAGTCTTATCATCAGTGATTTTTTCCAAAAACAATTCTTAAACTCCCTCCAACCATGGACTGAATTAACATGAAAACTATGGTACCATGTTGTTGCTCTACCTTCTAATATAAAATGAAAAATCCTACAATAAATACCATCATACCATACCTCTAACATATGTAGATGCATGTAGAAATCATCAATATGATCTTTTGCCTTAGTATTGTTATCATGATCGAACTTTGACAACAACTTCTCTGGGTGCCTAGGAATTCTATGAAGGTTATCCGAAAGAGAAGGTGGCCCTTAGGCCATCCAATCCAAGTCTTGATCATTCATGTCTTCATCTCTTATTTCCTCCTCCCTTTCTGAATCTGATGAGACTTCTCCTTCACCGTTCAAACCATCATAATTCTAACTCAATTGTCGGTTGCTCTCCATCAAAAATAACAATGTCTTCCTTGTACTCTTCATGAATGGGTGGAAGCGGATCTTGCTAAAATGTGTCTTCTGAAGACTGCTAATTCCTCAAGAGTGGTGAAAACCAAATCTTCCTCCAATGCGGTTAGCAAAACAATACGAGTTATTCCTTTTCCCTTAGGATGATGAGGAAGATTATAAGTAACAGGTAGTAAATTGATAGATTTTGCAAACCGGCAAGTAATAGACCAAAGTGCCCAGAGTTGTTTGTAGGTAACACCATAGGAAAACTCTATACAAGGTTGAGAAGACCCTCCTACTTTGGGAATAGGAGTTGGGATAGTGCTCGAGATATCACTGTCTTGTCTAGAAACTAAATGATTGGGGTGTGAAGAGTTATTAGTCATAAAAAAATTGGTTTCCCTCCTTCTAGCACCAGAATGTTGGCGGTGCTAGATACCGCCAACATACAAGGGACAAATATAAGGTCCCAATTAGACCTCACACCATTTGGTGTAGGAGTCCCATCCAGAAATACAACCCAACTACTGTTTACTTAAATATTTTCCTTCGCTTAAGCAATTAGCATGAGAGAGAAGTGAACATGTGATTTTGAATGAGAAAGAGAGCATGCCCTGTGAATGCCTAGTTGTAGATGTATCAAGGTTCTTTCACTATAGGGGAGAGAAACTGAGCCTCTAAAAGAGAATTGATAGTACTAATCTAATGGAGACACACACACATGGATAAGAAATACTCATCTAGCATCAAGCGAAATAGTTCACATATATGTGACAATCGTTACAATCATTACAACACATTTCTAACAAATTAAGCACCAAAGTCACTGAGATAGTTCAATTACTTCAGTACATGTGAAAGCCAACATGAATCATAAAAATTAACATAGTAGTCTTAAAACATCCACAATCCATGCATTAAATGTGTTGGCCAAATGGCTTCAAGTATTAAGCAAAAGTTACAAGATACATAAGCACAATGAACATCACTAGCTCCAATAGTGGAGCATTATAGCCACTATTTGCTCCCTGAAAGTACTATCTCTATCTCGCTAATGCCTCATGGGGGAAGCCAAGGTTAAAATTCCTTTTCTTGAGTAATTAGGATCCTTTTATAACTTGAGAAATGACTTTTCATATTCTCATGACTCTTTACTTTCCAACTTTTAACGACCTTTGGACTTCTAGAATCCTTGGACTTCCAAATGACTTTTGGAATTACATGTCTTTTGGACATCTATACATAGCTCTTTTGTCCATACATGACTCTTGGACTTCCACTTCTTTCTCTTTACAATAATTACATGATTACATCATAACTTCCACATCATCATGTTGAGACATGACAAGTCACTATCATTGATGATTGGGACTCATAGTGACTGATGACATGGACTTTGTTCAATAGGTGACATGGTTTCCACTCATGTCTTTGATTTTGCATGCAACTTCTGGTTGTTGATATCTTCACCCTCCAAATGGTCTTTGATCTCATGGAGTCTTTAAGGATATTTTGATCATCAATATTCCAATGTGTTCTTTGTTTTCAAATGCTTCCTTTAACTCTCCTCTTTGCCCGATCTTCTTCATGCATCCTTGCCATGTTTTTCTTGAAATACCTATGACTACAGTCATTCATGGAAATAAAACATCAGCTTGAAAAATATCCTATTCTACCATGTTTCATGTATATTTCATGTTTATGTCTTAACCATGCGCTTGGGAAAAGCAAGGAGAACTCCTGGGTGCAAGGGCGCACTTCGAAAGGTTGAAGGGTTGAGGAGATGAAGCTTCATGTCTTCAAGATGTGCTCAATAGGAGAGAGATAAACTCAAGGGAGGATACAAGGCATAGGTTCAAAGGATGAAGGATGAGGCTTTAGGCTTCCCAAGTGCACTATGCACTCAAGGGAGACAAGGAGGGCACAGAGCTGAAGGCTGAAGGGAAAGGCCTTGAAGCTTTAGGGTGCACTCATGTGATCAAGAAGGAAAAGGAGAGTGCAAGGCACATTTCTGACGGCTTAAGGGGTTAGGCATCGAGTCTTTAGAGTGCACTCATGCACTCAAGGAGGGCACACTTCTTCAAGCTAAAGGAGTGTACTCAAAGGAAGACATGATTTTGGAGAGCGCATTTCAGAACAAGGGTATTGTTGCTTAGGAGTGCGTTATGCACTCTTAAAGGGTGCAAGGCACACTTTTGAACAATGAAGGATTCCCACTCAAGGCTTCAAGGTGTTCTTTTACATTCCTTGCCTTAATGGGTTCACTTTAGCAACCAAAATTTTTCTAAGTCTGGAGGGTAGGACCATGGGTGAACATAATGAGTTTAGACATGAAATCAAGTGTGACATGTACCAACTCCTCATTAAAACTTATGCAGGCTTGAACAATGATAAATAGACATCAAAATTCCAGTTTGCAAACACTCCCTAAGTATAACGAACAAAGTGTGTGTGACAGTGACCAAGAGTGTCATTTTGCAACAAGCTAGGGTATCATGACCATGAAATGTAGTAGAGATGTTATACTCAATACAGTGACACTTAAATATGTTCAAGAACACTTGAAACACATAGAATGACTTGAAATGATACTTGAAGAGCAAGGCAACATTTGATATGTCAATTGGGTAGACTCCAAAATTTAAATGTAGTGAAATTTTGGAGGGTGACAACACTAATTCATACATAAGTAAATCGTGGCTTAATATTGGAATTATACACAATAATTCATAACAATGATGGAGCATTTATTTTCTAAATAACCTAATTCAAGGAAAATATATTTTTACAAGCAATTTTCCACCCAATCATAGGCCATCCTCTATGAATCCCACAACCAATCCAGTGTATGATTCCATATAAGGGTGAACAAAACTGGGTAAGGACACTCAGTTCAATTTCCTAAACCAATTTATTTAGTGCTCAACCAATATATTTACTACAAAAATCTTAAAGCATCCTTCCAATCATCCTAGACACGCCATTTCCTTCACTACCCCACACAACACCAAGAATATACCCTATCTCTACAAAGCAATCCCTTAATCATACTAGAAGTCATTTCATTTCTTTGTTCAACAATCCCTCAGGAAATTATCCTACCTCTTTAATTTCCTTAATGTGAGAAAAAGGAGTCCAATCTAATGCCGACCTTTATGATTAACCTAGAAAATACATGTATTGGATATTAAGCACTCAATGAGCAATGATCTATAGGAAAATTGGAATTGTTTCCTATCCAACTCATCCTTTATAGTCCTCTACATCCTTTCATCTCTATATACCAAGTTCACATCTTTCTCTTCCACAACTCTACCTAATAACTTATAGGCTCAAAACATAATATGTAAGATAATATGGGAACACCCCCATCATATTGAAAGGTTGAAGACTTACAACACCAACCAATCGATCCCCTAAAATGGAATTTATTGATCATATTCTCAAATGTAATCCCCCCTTTGAATGGATAATATCCACAATAGGAATTATCAATTTGAATGCATGAAGAGAAGTGATGGGGAAAAAATAGTTCAAATATCCATGTAGTTGAATTCCTATGAAGATGGAGACTCTTACAATCCTTGAAGATTGTACTCAACCCCATGATCACTTAAATAAGGAAGTAAAACTTCCACATCAACCACCACTTGCTTACAGTAATTTGTGGTTAAGGTATTTAACGAGGCATGTGGTAAAAAGATGAAGACTAGGTGAATTAGGAAAATGATAAATTTTCTTGACTCCTTGGACTCTCTTTCCTATTCCCCTTTAGTGGACTCATATCCTACCTCATACTCTTGCTATCCATCATTTGTCTTTTCAATATTAACTTTCAAAATAGCATCTACCTTTTTTCTAACAATACCATGGAAAGTCTACCTCATAGCTTATTGAATGCATGCCTATGTATTCACTAGTTTTCCCTTGGCCTTAAGATCCACACTAGGAATTCATATCATTATATTTTCATCATTTACATATGATTTCATTCATGTAATTTGAATCAGACTCATCATTGTAACACTTATTTACAATTAGGTCCAAAAAATTAAACCCAAGATATTGCATTCACCTCTCAACCCTTTAAAATAGCATTGTCCTTGTTGTTCTTTCCTTTTTAAAAATGATCCATGCCTTCAACTACATCTACAATGCTTTCCTATTCATTATGATGTTTCATTTGTCAGCTACCTTGGACACTAAGATTCTACAATTCTTTTCAGTTCCTTTGAACACCACCAAGGCCCTTAGCATTTTATCATATTCCTACAACATCATGAAAGGAAAATCATGCATGTTATAGCCATTTTATGCATAAATTATTCCATGATTAGGAATTTCAAATTCATAGATGAAGCATATGTATTTGTAACACAAGATAAACTATTTCATTTATCCCAATATTTATCTATATGAATATATAACTACTTCACATTGCAACCACAATCAACATTTAAATCATTTTCTTCTATGACATGCCCATGATATATATTTCCTTCTTGATCCCAACTAGCATATTCAACTTGCCTCTTCCCTATAACACTCACCTTTACAGGATCATGCATACCCTTCTCTACTTAATAATCCCTTGGGCAATCCATCATTCACTAAATCTTTCATGTGCAAGAAGAGCATAGACTTATAGAGCCTTACTATTAGTTCATCCCACTAGAAACCTCTGCATACCATAGCTTGAAAGAATTAAGGCATATCATGAGGTTATAGTCTTGTCAGAGTTATAGCATCCTCCCTATGTTTTCTAGTTTATAATAGCCATCATTTTTCCATTATAAATAGATCTATCATTTCACTTGTATCATGCACATACAATTTTGAATGAGTTATCATCATAAAAATTCAATCTAAAATTTGAATTCGTTTCATATAAATTCCATTTTTCACAACTATGAGATTCCTCTCATAATTCTTGGACCTTAGAGTAGTAACCAAACTTCATTATGCGCTAACACTCATTTCCATATCCAAGACATTTCTACCTATAGTTATATCATCCCTAACAAGCCTTTTTATTTAATCAAACAAATTGTGGGCACCCAAGCATTTAATCTTCCACTGCAATATTTATGTCATCACATGAAATGATCACAAATTTAAAACATATCAATAATTCAATCACTTTTATTATTCAACATATTAACTATAAACGAAATAGCATTCACTATATATACATTAGTAGCACATACAAGCATTCACAAAATTCAACCAGATATTTGTGTAGCTTCATGCAACTCCTTTCACTACTTAAAAATCACTCCAAATTACTAGTCCTTTCCCTTCTCAACTCAACAATCCCTTAGGAAATCATTCCATGACATTCAGTTACATGAATGCATTAATAGCACAAGCATGCATTTACACAATGCAACCCAACGTATGTGTCAACATTAATGAAGGAATTATCACATTTGTGCATTTACATAATCTAATTATGCACATTTACACCTCCTTCACATTCATCACAACACAAGGAATGTACCCTATCTTCACTACTTCACAGCGCCTTAGGGGCATTCAAAGGCCTTTCCTTTCACTATTCCACAATTCCTCAAGAAAGCAAACCCCTCTTAAATACTCTTAGTGTTGGTAAGAAGGTTTTAATCCTAGATATGAACAAAATTATGGAGACTATTGGATAGTTGTGCAATGATACAATCTTCCTAATTCCAACAACAACATTGCATCCAAATTCATAACATGAATGTGAACAACCATTCACTATCATTATCACCTCTTAACTAACTCAATCATGACATACTATCTAGAATGCATTTAAGAGATTCTAATGATCTTTACATATCCAAGGCTTCTTTCCTTTACCATACCCTTACCCTAGTATCAACCACATGACCACATTTATATATCATCATAATAGACGAAGCATGACTGAAGGAGTTCTTACCCACTTCATATAAAAATGCATGCAATATTGACATGACCAAGTTTATACATGTGCAGTCGCCATCAACATATTTGATGTTCCTTGACCAACTAGTGGCTCTTGGGAACTCACATGATTCCTTCATAAATCTCTTAACAAAAATTTCCTTGTTCATATCCTTTATCATGAGGTTGATTATCCTAGGAAGTAGTATCATTAACATCTTCAACCATTCCTATTTATACTATGAATCAATAACCACATTGGACATGATGTCATATTCATGCTTTTAAAACATCATACGACTTTTCTTCAATATGTAATACCACACATATTCTCAAACATATCTACATGCAAATTATACCAGATGTTATCCTTTAATATGTCCAATAGTGCACATGATTTTAATGAATTTTTTTATTTTCCATTTCAACGGCTTTCATTTGCTTACTCATTTTTGCATACCAATGTTCTCAATATAGAGAGAAATAAATAGTATTGAAAGAAAAAGGATTAAGGAATTCTCGCTTCTAGTTCCTTGACATAGCATGGAACTACATAGAAAAGTTGATCTATTCAATGGACTCACTACCATTCACATAATAGATCACCAGGGGTGAAATTCTCACCCAAGCAACAATCTTAGTTCATCCATATAAAACTATACTTTCTACTTTAAAAGCAATAGATTACAAACGAAAGAGGGTTTTGGGTGAGAGACATCCTCATTTCCTTATTTTGCTTACTAGCCACATGCATCAGTTACTAGTGCAACCCATTATAGGCATCTTGTAGCTCATTTCAAGCCTTGTCAAACTATGAAAGTTGCTCTTAATTTACATTTCTCACCCATAACAACCCTATTGTTGTAACGCGAGTTATGATACCACTTGCTAACATACCCATCACCCATTGTAGCATATTCAAGGAAGAGGCTCACTTTGTTCTTCTTTTCTTCCAAACTTAACTCTAGCTAAGATTTGGTATCCCCTTCTCTACTAAACAATGTCTTGGACAACACCATTTGTTGAGTTTAAATCTTTTTCATTCAAACATAATACAAAATTATGAGGCACCTTTCAAGTATCCCATGGGACCTATTCAAAATGATGTTTTTCCACGATACTAGGATCTATGATAGAATCTTAAATCATTGACGCTACCAAACCAAGTATCACAACGAAACAACAAATAGCAGTAAATATACTAGTGCACAAAATATATGCAACTTTTTACACAATTTTGTACAATAACCTAACTTTGTTATATTAACAATATGATAATACAACAGTCTAGGGCTCCCGTAACAGGGATAAAGGCCCTCAAATATACACAAGGACAAGAATACAAAATACAAGATACTCTGACAGTCTAGCTGATGTAGTGCACGATCATAGCTACTTTGTTGTATCATGTACATTGTGGATCCTTCGCTTCCAATCTGCAACACCTACCTCAATCAATGCACCAAGTCCATCTAGCCACTGAATCTCGGCTATCCAATTGCTCTTGCATTGACCATTAGCCCATCAATCCATCAACACATTGAGACTCTTATTGAGTTGTTCACAACTTCGTTTTTGAATAACTCTCAAATGCCCATTACTACTCCTCAGCTACTCAGGGACTTCTTCCCACTATAGTCTTCCTTTGTTGCTCCAATTAAGACTAACATAGGGTAGGAGGGCTACCACCTATCACCTTCGAATGTCACTTATGTAATGATGAACACGACCTACAACAATCTTCTCCTCTAGTTGGTCAAACCTTTAGCTCCAATCTTCCTCCTCTAGTAGTCACCTTAGTCCATTAAGGTGCTACTTAGGCTACTAGACTTCACCCTTCTTTAGTTGTAAAATTCCTTCTTGGCATGTTAATCTAGGGCTACTCTTGGGCACCTACTTGTTTCCCTCCAGCAACCACAAGATACCCAATATAAAAAAACAATTTGTCCTCTTCTAGGACCTCATCCACCTAGAAACAAAACACATACCTCTGAGACTCTCTTAGCTGCTATAAATTGATGTAGCTATGGCTGACTAGTTATGGCAGTCAACAATTCTTGTTTAGCCCTTGTAAACTCACCAAAAATCCCTGTAACAGTTGTGGCTCACCTCCTATATTAATTTTGGGTAGTTTTCTCCTTCATCCAAGGGTCACGACCCTCTTTAGGCCACCCTAATCAAGGATAAAAACATCCACACAAAACCTCCCAAAGCAGCCTAGAATTCATCCTAAAATTTGTGGCCTCCTCCTGCAATGGATCGGACTTGCAATGAGACAAAACAAAGCCCAAAAACAACCTTGTTCTCCCATGCCTTGTCCTCCCACTCCTGTGGCTGCTTCAGGTGAATTTATTTTATGTTTTGTTGCACATGGGATGATTGATTTAGCCTCACATATGAGTTGTATTTATATCATATCATGTTGCTCCAACAAAATGTCCAAAAGGGCTTGACAGCTTGTCATGAGGCCTCCAAACACTAGGCCGACCTAAACCAATCCCATGCATCAACTTCAAAAATCCATATCTCATGATAGATAACTCAGATTTTAGTGCTTGTTTTTGCTCCTAGTTTCTCTCGAGATCCTCTATCAACTCAAATCATCACATGTCCAAAATTCCTCACATATTCACACCTGCAAGCTTGGGTGCAAAGCCCACATCTTGGGTTCCAAACCCACAAAGTTTTTTTTTGGTGCTCCAACCTCCAAACCCTGAACCCTAGGGCTTGGAGTACCTCCCAAGCTACAAATATCAACACTCCCTCTTAACAAGGGAGGTATTTACAAGACTAGGAATTAACTCACCATCATTGTTATCATTGTTCACAACACTTTCCCAACCCCTGGGACCCATGATCGCATCCATCCCTGTAGCATGGACAATGACTCTCTCGGAAGTGTCACTATCACTAGAAGCATCCTACTTCTTCTTCTTCTCTTGAATCGTTTTCCAATTTCTCCATGATTCTTTCTTGGATGATGTAGAAGCACCCTTGCTCCCCATTTACCATGTTCTCTTCCTGGGTTGCAAAATCTCCCTCTGACCCTACAAACTCCCCTTAGAACTAGACTCCCTCTAAGCCTCTGGAAATTGTACCTGCTCCTCTGAAGCCTAAATTTGCACCTACTTCTCTGGAACCTACACTTGGTCATCCTTCTTCTTCTCATGATCTATAGGCTTGTCTGTCAGCCTATATATCCCATTCTCTCTAACTCAAATCATCACACCTATGGAGCTAGAGCCTCTGGACCTAAGTCTCACCTTCTCATCCTAGAAAAAGACCTCAAACCCCTTCTGCTCGATCGTTGAGATAGATATCATACTAGTCATAGTACAAATAGTACATCTTAGACTCACATCACCTATCCTAATTCCATCTTGAATGGCATGACCCCTAATCCTTTGATCTCTTTCTGACTCTTGTCGCCCAACACCATGTGCAACTTCGAGTCCCACTCAACTAGAGTATCAAACACATCCTAGGACCCTATAATATGCTTCGATGTTCCATTTTCCACATATCATGTAGCCTTGTCGATGGTACCCTGTGAGAAATGAGAGATCAAGGCAAAGTCCTCCTTCTTCAACCTCCTAGAGAGATCATCTATCTCGGTAGAAGTGGTGACACCTGCAACCTGCTTCCCTTTCTTCTTCTCAACATCTCACTACTTCTTCTTCTTGGGACATCTCATCAAAAAAGGACCCATCTTGCCACAATTGAAACATTTGATCTTACTCAAGTCCTTCTTCTTCTTGCCCTTCATTCGTGTTGCAAGAGCCATGGCATCATCTAAATCCTTCTTCTTTGGATGAAGGTCCTTGTTAGGCCCCTATACTACTAGTGTAACCCCTTATTGTTATTAGTACAACCCCCTTATTATATTGTTATACCCATGTAGTCCCCATATTGTTACTATTGTGCCCCATAGAAGCCCACTATTGTTATTATTGTGCCCTTACATTATTATTGTTATTGCGGCTCTATTATATTATGACCCCTTAGACCTCCTATATATAAAAGGAGGTCTTTTCATTTGTATCATCCAAGAATTGTTCATTTATGTAATGTAAAGGAGGTTTCCCCCTCGAAGAGGCTAGATTTATAAGGCGTTGATCTATATTTTCTATCTTTTTGTGAGATGGTTTCATAACATTTGGTATCAGAGCTTTGGATTCTAGGGTTTCGTTGCTCCAAATAGGTCATCGTGGAATTTGAGCTATAACTTTTTTCTATGTCGTTTCAGATGCTGTAAAAAAACCCATTTGGGCTGAAATTGTTCTGAACCTTGGGTCCAAATTTCAGATATTTTCGCGCTACATTTGTGGAGATATGATCTGAGGAAATTGGCATTTTTGTAGACTCCCAAATTACATTCCAAACAGGTGACCTGGGGAAAATAGTCATAACTTGTGTTTTTGGCATCATATTGAAATTTCCTAAGAAGTTACAGAAAGACAATGGACTGTAGTTTCTTGTGTATATTTTTCAAATCCTAAGATCAAAATAGTTACACGTGGCACTTCATACAAGTTCGCTCTTCTAAAAAGGTATATAATCAGGTCATCTTGGGAGATTGTGCATAACTCTTTCTTGGAGAATATAAATTCAATCAGACTGATGGCATCGGAAAGAGGACGCAGAGGGCTAATATAGGTCGCAATTTCAGAACTTAAAGATCTGAAAGTACAAAGTTACAGTTGTTTCAAGATCGAGCTCCTAAAATCAAGAAAAAGCGAGATGAGGAAGTTTGATGGCAAGGATCTGGTAAATTGGATACTACAGATGGAGAAATATTTTGATCT